>JAEMWC010000790.1:272500-285000 GCA_016490735.1 Pachyseris speciosa
TGAGCTCTGTCTTAAATATAATAAGATTATCCATAGCCCTAAGGCTTTGCGGCAAGGCGTTCCATAAAACTGGAGCAGCAACTGAGAAGGCTCTATCTCCACTGGTCTTGGCCGATTTTACTGCGGGCCGGGCAAGAATATTATTATTATTTGATCTTAAATTATAATTAGAGTGTTTAAAAGATAAAAGGTTGCTAAGATAGGCTGGTGCAAGACCATGAAGAGCTTTAAAAATTGTGAAATTGAACTTTAAAATAAGCTCCATCAAGCTTGCAGTGCCGTGGAACACGTCTGCAAATACTTTCTGAAGGGACATCTTCTCCCTGCAGGCCGAACCATTTACTGACAGTATGTTTCCAAACTGAACCTTAATTAGCTCCATTTCTTGAATTGTCTCGCTACCCAGTAAAGGAGTGCATTCCTGGGCCAGAACCATGAAGGTTGCCTTGTAAAGTTTGCCGTTCTTAAGGTTGGTCAGCGGTATGGTGCATTGACCCTTTGGTGTCACAACTGTCTGGTCATACATCGATAGGACGCGATTTACGTCAGTCAAAGCGATTTTGCCTAAACACCCTTCTAAGGTCTTCTGTGAGATAACATTGCACGTTGCGCCGCTGTCCAGCTGAAATTGTACCAGACTGTCTCCTACGCGGAGTTTCGCATACAGTTTCTTTTGGAATGTTGTGTCAGAGACTACATTGATTTCCGGTGTTGACACAATGACCTCGTCAATTGTTTTGATCTCATCATAATGACTGTCATTGTCATTTGTTTGATCGACGAAATTCACTTGCTGTACCTTTTTTTGTGGTTTAGACAGACAAACTGATGCGAAATGATTTGGTTTCTGGCATGCTGAGCAAATTGTTCCATATGCAGGGCACCTCCCTCGGCCATGTACTTTTCCACAGTATTTACAAGGCTGCCTTGTATTTGATCTTTGCCCTCGCGGTGGCGTGCTTTGGAGGCAAGTTGATCTGAAATTTCCCGTCACATTGACGCTTTCTACTATTTCTCAAGCTTCGATAGTTTTGTTTCCTTCCTTGGTCAGTTCCGACACTCTAAAGGCGTTAAGGCATTTAGATCTGACATCCTTAGCAACTCTTCTCGAAGCTTAGAATCACGCATTCCACAAATAACTCGGTCTCGTATGAGGGAGTCAGTTAACATGCCAAAGTTACATGTGGCCGCTAGCAATTTCAAATCAACAATGAACTTATCTAGGGTTTCATCTGCTTCTTGTGCTCTAGAAAAAAACTTGTACCTTTCAACTGTCTCGTTTTTTTCTTGGGTTACAATGTTTGGAAAATGATGTAGCTGCATCTGATAGCGTGCGCGCAGTCGGTTCCTTTTCAGAGGGAAGCGTTTCGTAGATTTCTCTACCTTTATGGCCAATGATATACAGGAATAACTATACCTTGGTTTGCTCGTCTTTGCCAGCCATTGCCAAGTTCATGTAGAGGAGAACTTCTTCGCTCCATCGCTTCCAAGTGTCGGCCAAGTTGGCTGTGTCAAACTCCAGATTTCCCGGAGGCTTCAGTTGCGTTATTGGCCTCTCTTCGTTGGACGGGCTCTGTGAGGCGCTGGTTTCCAGCATTCTGACACCATGTAACAAGCTAGTGCAATAAGCTTATGTTGATCACATTTAATAATCAGTACCTTTTAGTTCACTTACAACAAGTATCGGTCATAGCTGGAGTCATTGCACGCACGAGGTTCTTCTATGTAAAACGATCCGCCCTAAGTTACATAATTAAATCACATCTAATCACGTGAGAGTGTGTCCTTCTTACACTTATAGAATTACATAATTTGATATATGCAAATCAAAATCACAGATAATCACAGAGTACATACTATTGATAAGTCATCAGTGCTTTATAAGATATTTCAGACACTTTTTATAAACACTTAGGATCCCAAGGCTTAGTGTATCTACACCTAATTCCTACCTGACTTTTGATTCCTTCTAATCGTCATTCTTATCACTTAGTGGAATCTTACTCTAAGGAGGCCCCCTGTTCCTGTCAAGAACAGCACCTCTTCTGAATGCTTTTAATCAGCGTTATAGTTGCTTTCATGCACTTCCTCCTCTTTGCCCTCGTCTGAGCTCTCAGTGCTGTCATTAACATGTGTCTACACAATAAACACAATAAAAATTACGACAGAAACGAAAAAAATAAATGGCCTTCAACAAATTGAAAGGGCACAAAATATTCATCTTTCAGTTGCCGGTATATTTTCCTACGGCAACTATTATCTTTTTGGATACGTCCTAGGTTCTTAGACAGCCGCCAACATTTGTTACACACTGGAGGACTTGGGGGCCTTTCAGCTCCAACTGGAGTTTCAGCCACGTTTTCATGTGTGTTATTTTCTCCAAGACCTGGACTTTCTGTGGCTTCAGTTGTATCTTTAGGTTCCTGCACACTTAGCAGTACGGGTCAACATCTTGCTCTTCCTCCACAGAATTTAGCTCCACATCTACAGTTGTGGCTGGTGAGGATTGTTCACCAGAGGAAGAAGGCGTGGAACTTAACATCTCTCTCATCATCTAAATTCAACAAATAAACCCCAACATTTGTGAAAGATGTGATTAAATAAAAGAGTTGTGAATGTCTTCTGTCACTGATCGATTTCGGATAAATGTCACCATAATTTCCATTCACCATCCTTTGCTCCCGATCTGTTAGACGTGGTTTGTCCTGTGGGCTTAGCACCGCGTCTATTATCGGAACTGACCCTCTTATTAAATAACGATGGTCTGATGAACCATACTCTGAATTTGTGAGATCCAACCTTCGAGTAATGCAATCCAGGGTGAAATGAATGGAGCATAGCACCAAAGTCTTTGTGGGCACAAAATCAGGCTGGTGGATAAACGTTACTCACTGTTCTCTCACGTTCCCATCAGAGGGAAACATGCATTGATACGCCAGGGATTACATTTTTATTGGTACAGCTCATTTGGTGCAGCCCGCAAACCGCTCAAGACTTTCTTTATTTTTGCTTTTTCCCTTCTATACCATGTTCTTTCCCGTGATCGAACACACAAGTGACGTCACAATGACCTTTTGGCTGCGCAAAGAATGTCACAAATTTCAGACGTGGGAGTGCGAATTTCAAAGGTGAAAAATGGTGGATAGGCTTGGTGCACAAGGGGAAAAAACTTAAACAAAACAAGGGGTATGTAAACAAGGCAAAAAAATGAGAAAAGGTGGACAATAAGGAAGATGAAGTCAGAGGGAACTGGAAGAATGTACGGGCCATGTCGGTTTTGATCATGTAGCACCAGGGACCAATGGTGCTAAGGGTTGTGTTGATGTCTACCATTAGATTGGTTCTAGTTTGCTGTAAAGTGCAGCGTTGGCAAATGCAATCATGACTCGGTGACCACCTGAGGGCTTTTTCACAAGGAATGAGTGGATAAGATAATTAATAACTTCATCAAAGTTCATCAAACTTAGCTTGGAGCTCTGCATGTTGTTTGAGGGAGTACCAATGAACATGACCTATCATGAATTTTGGCTTGTGAGAACTGCTGACTAAACAGATTTTGGATCCAACGGCTTGTAGGATCTGTGGCTCAGGCCAGCTGTAGGTTGATTTGGTATGTTTTGATATTTAGTGTCAGTATGTGTTTGGAGGGCAAGTACACAATATTCTCCAGTTTTGTGGGGACATCCAGCTCCGTGGATGAGGGTGCACGTGAGGTGTAACTTCGAGAGTTGTGCGCAGCATGGGAACCAGTGGTAGTATCAGCATGAAGCTTATAGTGGAGGACTTCAGAGTCCTGAGTACAAACTTGGCATTTAGCAGGGCAGACAGTGATGTCGTTGGAGATGGGAAAGGGAGTGCCAGTGAGAATGTCAACCTCTAGGTTGTCAATGAGGATTAACAAGGAGGGATCTATATTATTATCAGTACCTGTGTAATACTTATAGCGAAGCTCTGGCGGCCTAAAGGACTGCCAAGCGGAGCACCATACCTATAGAAACCCGTCAACTGCTTTTCTCATGGTAAAAATGGCTAACAGTATTGCTCGTATATAATAATCATAATCGTAATAATAATCATAATAATCCAACATGGCAGCCATACTCCACCTGGCCCAGCTGACCAGCTAGTTTACAGCATGTCTTTGATACTGGACATCCATCTTATAGCCAATTGACACCTGTCAAAACAAGGTATCTGCTGACCAGTGTCACGTGATCATATCGCAGGCTCAAATTAAGACCTCATTGAGGTCAGCTGTGTTTTTGAAGTTGACCGCTGACCAGGTACTTGCTTTCGATTTGATCGCAGGTTCAAGCCAGGTGTGGGACACCCAACCAAATAGAGGCTTTTAAATTTTTTGCACGCTTTCTGCGGCTCGTAATTTCACATTCAGTTGGTTTCTTCATTTTGAGCAAAACAACTTCATCTTCTTCGATCAAAGTTTGTTTTAAATTTGCGTAATAAGCATAAAAACAGTTCACCGGTATTAATGAGAGGAACGAGTAGCTGAAGCTTACGTATTTTCAAGTGGTAGAAACCTCTACAACAGTGCAGGACAGTGAGGTAAATTAAATAAATAGAAGCTTAACATTTGGTTTAATCGTTGTTACTTTTGTTCAGAAATGAATCTTGTATTTTTCTCTCAAATGGATATAAATAACAATTTATTATCTACTCGTTTTGGACACAAAGAAGTAGTTGAATTGTTTGTTTGTTTTGTTACCTTGTTTTCTTTGCAAGCGAACAAGTGTTTTTACTCGGCTTGGCTGACTGTTTTCCGACCTTGGTGCCTCAACAGCATTAAGAAACTTTTGCCCTTATCTTATTAACACGTAATTGCAATGAGTCCTTGTAAAATTAAAGTGCACCTAAACCCAAAAATTTTTTTTCGCTAAAATAAATCTTTGCACCTGTTTGAAACGCATTTCACCTTTTTTTGCAAATCTTGACCAGTTATTTTGACTTTTCTAGGGTGTTAAAGTTGCAAAATCTGGCCATCGTCTGCCCCACGACCGAGTCAGAAGGGGCTTGGGTCTATTCTCGATTTGACGTCACAAACTGATTTACATCGCATTAAGTCTTTGTAAACATGCATGCAAAGCAGTTTGTGACGTCAAATCGAGAATAGACCCAAGCCCCTTCTGACTCGGTCGTGGGGCCAGATTTTGCAACTTTAACACCCTAGAAAAGTCAAAATAACTGGTCAAGATTTGCTAAAAAAGGTGAAATGCGTTTCAAACAGGTGCAAAGATTTATTTTAGCGAAAAAAAATTTTGGGTTTAGGTGCACTTTAATTTTACAAGGACTCATTGCAATTACGTGTTAATAAGATAAGGGCAAAAGTTTCTTAATGCTGTTGAGGCACCAAGGTCGGAAAACAGTCAGCCAAGCCGAGTAAAAACACTTGTTCGCTTGCAAAGAAAACAAGCAGTTTGTGACGTCAAATCGAGAATAGACCCAAGCCCCTTCTGACTCGGTCGTGGGGGCAGATTTTGCAACTTTAACACCCTAGAAAAGTCAAAATAACTGGTCAAGATTTGCTAAAAAAGGTGAAATGCGTTTCAAACAGGTGCAAAGATTTATTTTAGCGAAAAAAAATTTTTGGGTTTAGGTGCACTTTAAGGATTAAAGGCGGAAACTCAAGCTCGAGTGAAAAAAGCCAATCAAATGCATGTGCATGTGCACGTCTCAAAATCTGAAATAAAGCGGTCAAAAATGTCAAAATCCAGTGCGCTACACCTGTCATTTGAAAAAACTTTTAGAGATCTTCGTCGAAAGTGGCCTGTAAACAGCAATTAAGTTTCACCGTCTATAAACATGTCATCTTAATTTGTTTCAACCGAAAAGAATCAGTGTTTGGATGTTAAAAACAGCGAAATGGGTTGAGTGGCTGGCTGGCTTTGATAATTTTTACAGTGGAGGGGTCTGCAAAAGAAATGCTTGTGTGGTTTGGCAAGCGTTTTCTTTGTTAACTGGATGATGTTTTGCTGCTGAGAATCATTAATTGAAGAAGGTTCTTCGGAAGACATGGGAAGTAACAGTCAAACTATCAAAGCATTTTAGTGTTTTGTGTCAGCCAAGGAAAGATTTTGTGGGAAATGGGTCTATTATTCAGCTCTGTTGCGTTCGAGTGATTGCTGCCTCAGTGATTCCTGTTGACTGCTCTAAACGATCAGGTGCAGACCTCTTTTTTGTCTTTTCTACAGACATTTATGTCAAAATTGCTAAGCAATTTTTCTAGCTTAATACAAGATATTTTTGTTACTTGTCTAATTTCTCCACCTTCTCGTAGAATCTTCAAAAGAAATAATTATTATTATTAATATTGTGCTTTGTTTTCTTGTAATATGTTTGTTGTTCTGTTGTTGCTGAACCGTGGTCAATTTCTGTTAACTGCTGTAAATGATCAGTTTGTACCCTTTATTTTCTTTTCTAGAGGCATTTATGTCAAAATAAATACCGATTTTTCTAGCTTAATCAGTACAAGCTATTTTTATTGCTAGCTGGTCTTGTTTAATTTCTCCACCTTCTCCTCCTTCGAGCAAACACTCGCATCATACTTTGTTCGTTTGTAGTGTTTTTTTAATCCGCTTTCAATTCCTTTTTGCTTTCATCTGAAAGTAGTTAGGACTCAAGAATGTCTGTCTTTTTTTGCAAACGTTTGGTATCGAAAACCCTTAGTTTTCCCTGCTGCTGCTCACTTGTTTTGGACACAAATTAAACTGGCCCAAATAAAGCCATGCAAAGTTGCTCGGTGAGAGTGTGCAGCTCCAATTCTAGGCTTGGCCTGGCTAAATATATATATGGCCTTCAGCTTTTCTTTGTTTAATCGCTACATAACAGACTGGAATGGTGTTCCATCGAACATCATGCATGCACCTTCTTTAAGCAGTTTTAAGTCAACCTCGTTCCCAGGGCTTTTCCCTAGAAAGAAAAATGGCGGCGGGAAAAGGCCCTGGTATCGGCTGGTCACGTGTCCATCTTACACCCTGAAATGCTGGGTGTAATAAATTAGCGTTTTGCATATTCAGAAACAAGATGGCGGTGAAACGTGAGACGATGCCTTGTCAGTCCGCCTTGTGAAATATCTGTGCTGAAACGACTTGGATCTGCTGTAGCTTTCCTTTGTTTCGTTGGAAGCCACTTCAAGTGAAGTGTTTTGAATATTTACTGAAAGGCCAAGATGTTGTTGCCATTCTACCCAGTGGTTTTGGCAAATCTCTCCTGTTCCATCTTCTACTGGATTTCTTGCTTGTCAAAGGGGACAAGAATATAGTGAAAGTTGTTTGTCCTTTAAACTCTATCATAGAGGACCAACTTAAAGTGTTGCAGGATAGAGGAATCACTACCAATGTTCTTCAGCTAGTCAGTGACGACTGGGAAGTGACCAAAAGTTTATTTAATTCAAAGAGCATTGACGAAAGCAAGGCGGACGGATCGTTAAAAAATCCCAGTGCGAAAGTGATTTTTTTAAAATTATGTTCCAGACCTTACTTACAGTCTCTACTTACAATATATCTACAACCATGCTTTTACCCATTGACTTATGTTACAGCAGAGAAGGACCTATTTTTAACTACTAGTTAAGCGAGTCACGGGATTATATTTTTTAATTCAGAAGACATAGAGCAAACTACTATCCTGACGGTACATTAAGGTTATCAGCCATATATATGCATCACCAACTAACCACATGTTTATGCTAGAGTAATTATCAGGTTGAAGCGCTAGACGATACTTAATGAATATTTTCAAGATTATAGTCGCGAGATGGGGAGTCATTTCCCTGGAGTGGTTCTTTTTAGTGAATATTTTCAAGGTTATATTTAACGAGTAATTTGTCAATGAACTCGTGAATGGAGATGGTTTTGCTATTTGTTTTGCTTGCATATATGTAATGGCGCATAGCTAAGGTGGTGTAGTTAAATTTCTTTTTTATTCGTGCATCACATGTACTAGAAAAGATGCCAAACAAGACTTCCTCGGTGGTGGGGAGGATCTCACATAGGTTTGTTTGGTTGAACCATTGAATGACCTTTTGCACAAAGGTCTTAGTGAATGGGCATTCAATGAATGTATGCTCGATGGAGTCTTTATCTCCACAGTACAGACATTTGTTGTCAGGCTTGATTCCAAATCTGAACAGTTCTTTGTTTGTTACTATAATTCTATGGATGAGTTTAAATTGAAACTCTTTGAGCTTAGTGTCCTTGCAGATGTTTTTTAAAGACTTGAAAATCTTGCCCCAAGTATCACTATTTATTGATAGACTTTGGCTCCAACGTAGAGGGCCCGTATGGTCCTCGTTGTGAGTTTTTTCATTAAGCAGTTTATAAAAATCTCTTGACTTGGCCTTACCTAGATTAATTTGTACAGTTTCGCACAGAGGGAAGATGTTATCATTGCTGGTGAAAAAAGTTTGTCGAAGCCGTCGGTCTGTTTGGCAATGGACAGAAGGTGCTTCGGGATGGTGCTTATCACTTGATAATATTGGAGAAAGTTAGTTTGGCATGAGTATTTGAGAGAGAATTCCTGGAATGTCAAGAAGTTGCCGCTTTCCGTAAGTAGATCTTTAATCGAAATAATTACCTTTTTAAACCATTTACTAAAAAAAATCGGGTGGCCATCCACAAGTATTTCTTTATTGTTGAACAAAACTATATATTGTTTTTGGGAATAATTGTAAAGAGTTTTTAATTCGTTAAAACTGTCAAGGATCCTTTTGTAAAAGGTCGGTAGGTCGTTATAAAAAGTCGCATCATAGTTGCATCTTAAGAGAAAGTTCAGTCCTCCCATTTTCTTGAGAAAATGGTTAGCTATGGTGCACCAATTCTTTTTGTCAGAGGCTAACATTCTAGGGATCCATGCTAGCTTCAGGGCCTTGAACATTATGTTGAGATCTGTCACACGGATTCCGCCCCTATCTGGTCCTTGATAAAGGCCAGATCTTTTTATTTTATCTTTTTTATTTCTCCAGAGAAATTTAAATGATTTAGTTCTCACTGTGTCCGCAATTCCCTGAGGAACCACTAGGTTTGAAGCAGAATAGACAAGTTGTGATTATCCCAGGGTTTTTAATATCATAGCTCTTCCAAATATTGTCAAGTCTCTTGCACTCCACATATCGAGCTTTGTTTGTAATCTTTGGACCTTTTGCATGAAGTTAAGCTCATTATTTCTTTTTTCATCGTATGAGAAGTGAATCCCTAATATTTTCACCGGGCTATGAAGCCATTTCAGGTTTAGGGGTTTATTTTTATTATTTGCCCATTTCCCCAGCCAAATAGCCTTCGTTTTTTTAACATTTAAGGAAAGGCCAGCTATTCTCCCAAAATCATCGATTATTTTTAGTGCCCTTTCTAGTGATGCTAAGTCAGCGTTAAAGAGAGTGGTATCATCTGCAAACTGTGAGAGCTTAATTTCATTTTCATAGATCTTGATACCTTTTATGTTGGGGTCTTGCCGAATTTTATTTGAGAGTATTTCGGACGAGAGAATAAACAGATAAGGAGAGAGAGGGCAGCCCTGGCGGACTCCTTTAGACAGTTTAAACCAGTTCGTTCTAAAGCCATTGTTGATTACCGTGCTCTCTATGTTCGAGTAGAAAGTATTAACCCAACGTTTAATATCGCCTCCAAAATTAAAGCAATCGAGCGTCTTCATAATAAACGGCCACTCTAAAGAGTCAAAGGCCTTCTGAAAGTCTAACGATGTTAGTATGCCGGTGAGGTTGTGAGTTGTCGTTGTTTCCATTACATCTGCTATGAGTCGAATGTTTCACCTATATATCTTCCCTTTACAAAACCTGTCTGGTCTGGATGAATGAGATCTGGGAGTACTTGTTCAAGTCGTTTAGCTATTGCTTTATCAGCTATCTTATAATCGACATTTAATAATGTGATTGGTCTCCAGTTGGATAAATCTAATAGTGAGCCATCCTCTTTTGGGGTTAACGTAATTACCCCTCTTCACTGAGAGATGCTTAGTTCTCCTTTTAAATCATTACCTAATAGTTCAAATAAATACTTATAGAATTCGGCTGTAAATCCATCTTCCCCTGGGGCTTTATCAGCCCGGAAAGTTTCTAATACTTTTTTACATTCGTCGTATGTAAGTGGACTTTCTAGGGTGTCCCGGTCTTCGTCCGAAAGCTTAGGGATTTTTAGATTGAGGGTAAAAGAGTTCCATTCGTCGTTAGAATAGGTATAGTCAGATGTATAGAGATTTTTAAAGTAAGTTTGAATTTGGTCTAGAATTACATTTCCATTGTTCGTTGTCGAGTCATCTTGTAGTCACAGTTCACTGATAGTCTTTTTCTTATAATTACGTTTTTCTAGATTGAAGAAATATTTTGTCGGGCGTTCTCCGTTTTCCACCCAGCGGCATTTTGCTCGAAATATAGCTTGCTTTCCTTTTTCCTCATAAATTGATTGAAGTTCGGTTTTAAGTTCATCATACTCCCGAAGCACTCCATCAATATGGGGGAGGAGAAGTTGTTGCATATTGTGCCATCGAGATGGTCGAGTTTCGGTATGAGTTCCTGTTCCCGATTTCTAATGCTTTTGGACTTGTTTTTGGAATAAGTAATCGTAGCCGATCTAATTTCCATCTTTATCATCTCGCAGAAGAGTCTCCTATCTGTCAAATGTCCGTAATATTTGCGCGCTAGTGTGTAAGTACAGCAGATTTTGTCAATGTATTGAGGATCTTTTAAAAGGGTGTTGTTGAATTTCCAAAAACCAGGGCCCCTAGGGCATTTATTTGGCAAGGTTAGTGAAATGGAAATCGCGTTGTGATGGGGTGCTATCGCTGGTAAGATCTCGGACTTTTTTATATTTACTGTGAGGTCTTTAGCTATTAGGAAAAAGTCTATTCTGGATTTTAAGCGTAAAGATTTTGACTCGTATGTGAATTTTCGTAGTTTTGGGTGACGTACTCTTTGGATGTCTATCAAATCGAACATTTCCATAGATGTTGAAATTAAATTGCTATAGATAGTGGGTTTCCAAGGCGCACCTCCCATTTTGTCTCTTTTTGTTAACGTGCAGTTCCAATCACCTCCTACAATTAGTGAAGTAAGTGCTGTTTTGTCAATAATACAGTTGTTAAGTTCTTGTAAGAATTGTAATTGATTAGCCTGATCGTTAGGTGCGTAGATGTTGCAAAGTGTGACTTTTTGACCATTCAGGGAGATTGTAATTAACACTATCCTGCCTGAATTGTTGGAATATAGACATTCAACCTGTAATTGCATGGTGGGGTTAATTAGAATACACACACCTTTGCTATGATTTGTGCCATGTGAGAAAAATAGCTCGCCACCCCATTCTTTCTTCCAAATATTTTCGTCACCTGGTTCGGAATATGTCTCTTGCAAGAAATAAATATTAGCATTTTGGTCCTTCAGAAACGAAAAAATACTTCTTCTTTTGGTCTGATCTCTAATTCCACGAACGTTGAGGGAAAAGACTATAAGCTTGAACGAATTATTCGCCTGCATATCAGTTAAAAAGTAAGGAGAAAGTAACTTAATTTAGAAGGAAAAACACACACACACTCGAACAGCAAAATAAACAACACAGAACAGATAAATAATCTAACACTAACACAGAGTCTACGCAAATTAAAGTTCCTACTTCCAAACCGTATTGGCCATCCGTGTCCCCAAGTAGGAATGGAGCAGATTTCTGTTGCAATTGATCCTGGCGAATCAAAGGTCCGTGTCCCCATATTATAAATATTAACTATTTCTTTTACACAAGGATACACTAGACTATTGACAATATCACTGCAAACCTGATAGAAACTTTAAATCCAATTGAACTCCTTTTTTTTTTAGGGGTAAGGAATTCAGGAGGGATTTCAGGGACCTGTCAACTGTCAAAGCATTTTTCATAACTGCTCCAGTGATGGCCCTCACAGCCACAGCACCACCCCAGTTGTTAACAAACTTTAAACAAAGTTTTTCATTGAAATCAGACTGTAAGGGTATTGCAGCCAACCCCAATCGGTGTAATATTTACTTTGATTAGAAGCCGAGGATGAGCAGCCACCATGGCTTTGAAAGCTACGACCAGATACTAATTCCCATTGCAAATGACTTGGCCCTGCAAAAGGAGACCTATCCAATGAAAATTATATACTTGAGACTCAAGTACTATGGCAAGTGATTCAGGACATATGGATTGAAAACAGTACATTGAGAGACCTGGATATTGTTTAATGTTGCTTGCACAGGTTGACTCTAATGAATATCAGAATTTTGGGGTTTAAAACAGAACTCACAGAAAGTACATTTTTGTTTGAAGCAGTATGGCAGATCTAGTTGTTGACATTGTCTACATGTATTTCATTCATGTTTTCATTGATATTTACAGCTACAGTGTATTTTAAAGCAATGTACCAGTGCATGTATATCTATGCAATGAAGTTTCAGTACAGTACATTCCAAAGTGGCAACAACTGACTTTAGAAATAACTGTTTCAGGTAAAAAAAAGAT
>JAEMWC010000790.1:292500-297500 GCA_016490735.1 Pachyseris speciosa
TCCTAAGAATTTTACATAATCTTTACATTCAAGAACCGCGAATCCGTTGTTGTTATTTTCCGGAATTGTGATACATGGTTGATGATTAATTCTTTTTTGTGCTGGCCTAAAGATGACAAAATTTGATTTCTTTGCGTTAATGGTTAGTTTATTAGCATTAAGCCAGTCACAAACATTTTTTAGCTCGTTATTAACTACGGTTTCCAGGGATTTCAAGTCCTTGTCAGCGTATAACAGGTTTGTGTCATCAGCAAACAGATAAAAGCCAAGTTTATTGCTACAAAGATAAATATCATTAATATAAATCAAGAAAAGTAGAGGGCCTAAAACAGACCCTTGTGGAACTCCAGTTACCGACTTCTTCTTGGATGAAATATGGTCATTGTCAATATGCGTTGTTTGTGTTCGGTTAGCCAAATACGACGAGAACCACTCGTGTGCAATACCTCTGATCCCATAATGGTGCAATTTATCAAGTAAAATAGTGTGATTGACGGTATCAAACGCTTTCTTCAAGTCGAGAAAAATGCCACATGTAAACATTTTCTTGTCCATATTTGTTTGTATCGTATTCACTATGTCCAAAATTGCATGCTGAGTGGAAAATTTTTCTCTAAAGCCATACTGGGCTTTATATAAAAGTTCATTATCTTCGATGTATGATTTCAATCGATAATACATAATTTTTTCGAAAATTCTATTAAAGACGGAGAGAAGCGAAATAGGACGGTAGTTGCTGGGGTCTGTCTCATCGTCGCCTTTGTATACTGGGATAATTTTTGCATGTTTTAACTTGGAAGGATATTTTCCAGCTTGAACAGAAAGGTTGATGAGCTCAGCTAAGGGTGAAGAGAGTATGCTCTTTGCACATTTCAGAACGCGAATAGGACACGAATATAGCCCATAAGCCTTGTTTGATGGTAGGTGCGAGATTTCTAGTTCAATGTCTGACGAAATGACCGGTTCAAAGAAAAAGGAATTGGTGAAATTAGTTTTTGTTAAGTATTCGTTATAGTGACGATTACTATCTGGTACATTTGCCGCTAATTTTTGGCCAACCGTAGAAAAGAAATCATTTAACACATTCGGAAGTTCCGCTGGGTTACGCGTCACACCAATCCCATTCAGTCGTTTAAGGCCAACAATGGGTTTAGACTTTCTTTTGTTGTGGTTCATTACCTCGTTGATTCCAATCCATGTTTTCTTCATATCGTTCATATGTTGTGTAAAATATGTGTGGTAATAAAGCTTCTTACTATGTCGAGTTAGGGTTATAATTTTGTTTCTATAGAATTTGTATTTTTCGATATCCCCTGAGGCGAATAGAGCGTTCTTAATCTTTATAGATTTGAGCAACCCTTTAGTAATCCAAGGTTTCGAGCATTGCTTCAATTTACGCTTTGACAAAAGTTTGAGCGGAGCATGTTTATTTACTAGTTTGTTAAGTTTGTTATAAAATTTTGAAAAAGCGATATCAATATTTCCTTGTGTTCTTTCAAGAATCGATTCCCAATCGACTTGCACTAATTCAGAGTTAAAATCCTCTTCTGAGAACCTAGAGAAGTCGCGCACCATAGTCTTTTTGGGGAGATTCTTTTCACAGGAGAATTCAGTCAAACAAAATTGAGAGTAGTGATCGCTTATGTCCGAGATTATGTTGCCACTTGTGATTTTCCCGCAATTTTTATTTACAAAAATATTGTCAATTAGCGTGGCCGAGCTGCTGTATACTCTAGTTGGTTTATCAATCGTTGGAATAAAGGAGTAGCTTTGTAAGGTGAGTAAAAACTCTTTAGTGAAATTGCATGTTTCGGCATTGAGGAGGTTTATGTTGAAATCGCCCATTATGTAAACTGTCTTGTCGGACTGACTAAATCTCTCGAGGGCTTCATCAAAATATGCCTGAAAGGTCTCTGGAGAGTTGTGCTGTCTGTAGATTATTCCACAGATAATATTGCTTTTCTTTTCAAAGAGAAACTCGACCCAGAGAGCTTGGAAGGCGTTGGTTGACGTTTTCTCTATTATCTTATACTTAAATTTGTCACTAATAAACATACCAACACCTCCAGCGGAAAGAGGTGACGGAACGAATTCAAATTCATAACCTGACAGAGATGGTAATTGTTCTGGCTGATCAGAATTTGCAATTTTAGTTTCAGTTATTCCTATAACACTAAAGTTATACCCCAGTTCGTTTAAAAGATGAGTTTCTAAGCTTTCAAAATTTCGTTTCAGGCTTCTAACATTGTTGTGAAATAAAGAAAACTTCGGGATTCCATTTCTTGTATCATTCAAGCTATTTTTCATTACATGGAAACTATGCGGAGAATAATATTGGCATCGTATTTTTGAATTAGGAAGATTAAAGTCGGGGTTGATATTGCTATCTGTATTTAGGCTAAATAGGTCAAGATCGTGGAAACTAGTTAGCTTTTCGAGGTACTTCTTAGTTGGAAGGGAGCTAGGTATAATATTGTTGAATTGACCATGGATCGGGATAAAGTTTATACCATAATAAGGGAGTTCTTTGAGTAACAGTCTCGCTGTGTTACTAGAGTTTTTAGCAGACATTCATAAGATAGATTTCATATACTTATCGTAGAAGTTTTTGTAGATCCTCGACATCCTTGATCTTCAACACGCGGGAGTCCCGGTCTTTACGAAGGTAAACACATGAATTCTTGGCCCAACAAAATTCAAAGTGATGATTAGATTTGAATTTCTTCGCTTCAGAGAAGATAATCTGCATTTTGGGTGTAAGGTGGTCGAAGAGCCTGACAGAGGATAAAGAAACCTGGTCAGGCAGACCGAGGTTAACAGGATTTGATTTACAGGCATCCTTCCGGCGAGCCATTACCGTCTCCTTTGCTAACCTCCTCGTAAACTTGCATATGATAGGCTTTGGCAGATTCCCTGCACTTCTGAGTGGCACCCGATGCGCTATGTCTATGTCCTGTAATGTGATATCCGTCTTCATCTCGGCAAACAGTTTAGCACACAATTTACTCGTATCCATTGCCGTTTCCTGGCTATTGAGCTCGGGCACTCCGACAATCTTGATATTGTATTGATAGCTATACTCTTCCATGGCATCAATCGCTTTCCCTACCTCATCGACTTTCGCACTCACTTGGGCAAGACGAGCGCTTAACCGCTTGAGCTCTGCATCTGCACGAGTCTGGACAGACTGGAAATCGCCGTGCTCGTTTGTGGTAGATCGGTGATCTTTCTCAGTCTTTGCTGGTGCTGTCGCTGTTGCTGCTGCTGCTGTTGTTGACTCATCTAACTGATTTTTGAGATTCTTAATCTCGTCAGAAAGAACGTCAATTTGAGCTTTGAGCTCTTGATTCGTCTTCTTCAAAGATGAAGTAGAGTTGGCAGGCATGTTAATTAAAATTAGGACTTGACAAAAGAAAGAAAACTAGAGAAATAAGTACAAGAAAACGGTAAAAAAAGTTGAAGTTAAGACGGAGCTGCAAACTATGCATCCATCTTGGCCGCTCACCGCTGGGTCACTAATCATCACTTGGGTCATTAATTTGCATATAATGGCAGTTGACGGACATGTTAGTTTGATCTCCACTAATATCAGCGAAGAAAATGACGATAATACCGATTCTCTTGCATCTCCATCCCTCTCCGATACCAGACATTTGAAGTTCAACAAATCAAAGTTTTCTTGGTTGGGTTCTTTCGAAGAACTTATTGATTTCGCCGAAAAGCACCTCAATGTCAATCGTGAAACGACAAAGCTGCTGGAAAATGAAAACAGGAAATCTATCAAAGTGGACCACCTCATTCTTAACTGGTATGAGTCCACAGGAACTTTGCAATTGCAAGGACCACAGGCTACATGGTACAAAGCCTTCTTGAATCGTGGGTTACTTAATTCTGGAAACAAAAGCGAAAGCCACATTTCTCCCCCTTCAAATGACGCCATTGCCGTTGACTCAGATGGAACCGAAGCCATGTCGGAATTTAATCCTGTGACTCAAGATGACCTTGCAAAGGAACAACTTCCAGCCGATGTGGTATCGATGTCCATTTTTACAAAAGAGGTAGTGAAAATCTGGACAGAAATCAAATCCCTCAATAATAGATTTACTAAGATCAATCAGCTCAGCAAAGGTGATATGAATAATAGTCACCTTATTGACACTCTACGACAAGAAAATCAAGACCTTTCTCAAGAAATTTACACATTGAAAAATCGACTTCAAGAGGAGAGGAACTTGCTGAAAGAAATCACCGAAGAAAGGGACTCCTACCGCAAATCACTTCAAATCATGACCAAGGAGATTAATACAGCGAACACAAACCAGAATGACGATATTCAAATTACCCGCCAACAACAACAACAGCAACAATCACATGTTAAATCATCTGAAGCGAAGCGGGTATTTGACTCAATTCCAACCACTCATAACCGCTTTCAGGCCCTACATGTTTCTTCTCCTTCGAGTCAAGTATCCTCTGAGAGGCCACTGCATCAGTCTGGAACTCACGCAAATACTTCACGAGCTAATGTAAATATCTCCAAGAGCGGTGAAGTCGGAAAAACAAGACCCATAGTGCTAATTGGTGATTCAGTAATAAAACACATTGATCCAAAAAAGCTTTCGCAAAGACATGTATACAAATTTTCATATCCCGGGAAAACAACTGGTGAAATAGCTGAAGCTGTTGACAACATCGCCGTCCCATCCGATCCATCTCATGTCATAATCCACACTGGCACAAACAATCTTCCATCGGAGTCTGCCGAATCATGTGTCGCCGATATCAAGAGCCTTGTATTGAGAGTGAAGAACAAGTTTCCTAACTCAAGCATTGGTATCTCGGGTATAGTCTACAGAGAAGATATCAACATCGATGCTAAACGCATCAAAGTCAACGAGATGGTCAAGCTCATGGCAGATGATAATAACATTATTTATATTGACAATTCAGTTATTGACGCCTCAGCATTAAATGGTAGTAGACTTCATCTGAATGCCAAA
>JAEMWC010000790.1:302500-305000 GCA_016490735.1 Pachyseris speciosa
GACAGGCTGTAGCTATCTCATCTGTGATGACCAATTTCAAAGCTGCAATCAACTTCGGCAATGTTTCTTTATAAGTTCTACTACAATATCCGCTGGTTGTGATTTCACAGCTCGGACGATTTCTTCAGTGTCGCCATCTATAAACTGGACTTCGGGAACATCAGGCAGCGAAGGTGACTCTTCCAGTGCAGATTCTAGCGGTAAAAATGAAAGAGAAACCTCTTCCATGGGCACTTGATGGGTGGCTGGACCTGGAGACTCTCCAAAGTTGAGCTGCTTTGAAGAGGTTTCTGTGCTTGCATGCTGAACCTTGCTGGTTAAGCGCTTAGACGGAGGCTTACACGATGGTGACAATTCAATACAACGCTTCACTGAACAGTTTTGTTCTAGCAGCATTTGCATATTCTGACTTTTTTGTCTGAAGTCACTCGCCTTAGACACAACTCCCTCGGCGTCGAAAGGGAATCTTCTTCACTAATAATAATTCCACAAACATCTTGAATCTTCGAGGAAAGATTTTTGTCACTGCCTGCTTTGCCCGCTTTACCGAAAACATGAATCAAGCGACGGCTCTCGAATTCAATGCCGCAAAGACGGGAAATAGAATTTCGAATATGAATTTTTTATGGAGTTCACTGCTCCATAAAATACGTGAAACACTAAATTTGCTGCTATAAACAAGCCGAAATGGAGAGTTCCTTGCATGTAGATTTCGAGGATTCCATCAACCAATGAAAATGCAGAGTTAACCGCAAGAATTCATACATTAGTGTTGCCTTGAATATTTAAGATGGACACGTGACCAGCCGATGCCAGGGCGTTTTCCTGCCGCCATATTTCTTTCTAGGGAAAAGCCCTGGGAACGAGGTTGGTTTTAAGTCCTATCTATTACATTATTTGTGTCAATTTTAAATCAGATGTAGCTTGTGAGTGACAAGTATGTAATTTAATTAGGTTAGCTTTGGATTGTATTTCAATTTTTACTTCTTAATTTTTAGTGTCAATCTCAAATCAGGGGTGACTTGTAAGAGACAAGTATTCGATTTAATTTGATTAGGTTAGCTTTGGGCCACGTTTAAATTTCACCTCTTAGTTTTTAGAATGTGTAATATTAGATAATATTCTTTGTATGGGAATTCAGTTTCTCCCAATTATTCTCCAGTCATGCAATTTTTTTTTGTTTTGTATCAACTTAGTTGTATTCGCGTGACGATGTATTATGAAACTAAAAACTTAAAATTAATTAAAACTTAAAGTAACTTCTTTCTCATCAATGTACACATCCTGTGGACTTCCTTCTCCTGCATACAGTCTTTCAATTAATTTTATTAGTAGCTGGTCACACCAATCTTGTGGGATGTTTGGATGACATTTTGCATTAATGTTTAATGGGATTTCTGATGTTTGATGAAGTATGTTGTGCAATTTCAAATGTACATGGAGAAATGTGAGACTAGTCCTTATCTTTCTTGCAAAATAGAAAATCAAGTTAAGATGGCTAACACGGATTTCCAGCACTTTTGCTTTGGTGAATCATTACCTTAAATCCTCATACTACATTGTTAGTGGTATCAACCAAATGCCCAATATTTTGTTATCAAGTTTCTTGGTCTCACACTTGGCTGGCCAGAAGAGCAGCTGGATTTCTTTTTGAAAACACTGTAGGTGCATTGATTGAAAAGCTTAATGTTAGCAAGCAGTTTTTTGTGATAGTAAGGTCAAGAGGTAATTGATCAAAAGAAACACCTTGGTCTTAATTCATATCATCTAAATATTTTTATTGATTTCCATGTATCTTTCTTTCATAATTTTTTTGAGGCATACATATATCCAGAGGATACACAATTTCTGATATCCAACTGTCTCATGGGAGGCTGTGGATAATTGAAATTGCATTCATTATGAAGTGATGATCTGAATCAATATATATCTGATGTGATACTGATTCAAAGGAGCAATCACCATGCAGGCTTCTCCACCAATTTCTAGCGGCTCTAAACCATAACTAAGTAGCCTACGGTTGAACGGGGAAACAGACCTGTCCTTAGGTATTGCTCTAAGATGTTAAGAAATGTTTTGTTTTAAAAATTTATGGATGCAGACTAGCGTTGCTGGTTCTTTTTACACAAGGTATTAAAAATTATTTTTTAAAAACCTACGCCAATATTTTATTTTGCTTTTTTAACATCTCCAAACTCAATTTGCAAAGGAATTTTTATTACCTTACTCAATTAGGAGGGGTGGGGGGTCCAAATCCGTAAAAGGTGGTTCATATCTGCTAGCAGTTCTGGACTAGGGGGTCCAAATCTGATCCACAAGCAGATCTGGACTGGAGAGTGCAAATTCGCGGGGGGTCCAAATCCACTGTGCCACTGGCTCAGATCACCTTTCCATAGTATTTTTTACAGCATTGCGTGAGGTCAGATGGGTGATATGACAAGTAGACTATGTGTAAATGCCAGTAGAAAAAGAATGCTTTTGGAGCTCCGCTTTTAGGCTT
>JAEMWC010000790.1:307500-327500 GCA_016490735.1 Pachyseris speciosa
ATAGATAGGTCTTTGTGGCCACCTAACATCACAAGGCCTATCCTTTCTGTTAGCAGGTTTTCCAAGCCACATTGCCTCAGATTTAGCAACATTTAGTTTTAACCTGCTGCAATCTCCAAAGGTGCTCAATAAATCCAGCAGTTTTTCAAGCAAGAATATATCCTTGCAAAAGACTGTAGTATCGTCCGCGTATTGGGAAGGTTTGATTTCTCGATTAGCTACCTGGATTCCTCTTACATTACATGAAGCTCTTATAGCTACAGACAGTATTTCTACCGCTAAGACAAACAGTAACCCTGACAAGGGACAACCTTGTCTGACACCACGATGTAATTCAAACCACTTTGATGCATAACCGTTATTAATTGTGCAGCTGGTGATATTTTTGTACAAAATTTTAACCCAAGACACGAAATCATGACCAAACTGAAAGGCGTCTAGCGTTTTACGAAGAAAGTCCCATTTGAGGCTGTCAAAAGCTTTTTCAAAGTCAATAAACAGAGCAATGCCCTCTGAATTTTGCTGAGCTGTGAAATTTAAGATGTCCGATATAAGTCAGATTTTCGCCTATAAACCGACCTTCCATAAAGCCAGTTTGAGCATCATTTATAATTGAGGGTAACACCTTTTTAAGTCGCAAGGCTAAAGCTTTTGTAGCGATCTTATAATCTAAGTTCAGCAAGGAGATCGGTCGCCAATTTTTAAGGCGCGATAAATCTTTATCTTTCTTCGGAATCAGCCTTATGATGCTTTGTCTTTGTGAGATTGTCAACTCGCCCTTTTGAAAGCCGTAATTAAAGCTGTTTACCATTGTGTCGGATAACAGATCCCAGAAAAAGCTATAGAACTCTGCGGTTAAGCCATCCGTCCCCAGAGACTTGTTCTTCGAAAAGCACTTCAGCGCCTCCTTACACTCTTCGACTGTCAACAATTCTTTGTAGCTTTCTTTTTGTTCATCGTCTAGTGTTTTTATCATATCGCCTGTGAAAAGCGAATTGAATCTAGGATCGTTGACTCGCGGATTCTGGGAAGAATATAATTTACTATAAAATCTTCAAGGATTTCTTTTGGATCAGTTGTACAACTTTCATCGTCTTTCGTCAGATGTGTAACGAATTTGTTCTCATTATTTCTTTTTTCAAGATTTAAGAAATATTTTGAGCTCCGTTCTCCAAATTCGTGCCATCATACTTTTGAACGAATGCAGGCACCACGAGCTCTCTTGCAAGAAATCCTTTCAAGTTGGTTTCGTATTTCTGTGTAGTAATTGATGTTTTCAGCTGTTGGTTGAACATCTATTAATTTTTGTAGCCTTTCAGCCTTCTGTGTAAGAATTTTCTCATGATCTTTACGCTTTTTAGCTTTCATTTTTGCAAAGCTGATTGTAAAAGACCTTATTTCCATTTTTACCATTTCCCACTGGAGTCCTTTATGATCAAGGTATTCATACCTTTCTATGAATTGCGGAATTTTACATGCCATCTCTTCAGTATAATCACAATCTTCTAACAGAGAACAGTTAAATTTCCAAAATCCAGGTCCCCTTGGAGGTTGGACATTTGTTTTAAGTTCCAATAACACTAAAGAATGATCACAGTGCGGAGCGATTTGAATGTGACACTTGCATATGGGTGATTGTCGCAAAAGATGCTTTGAAACTAACCAATAATCTAATCTGCATTTAATTTTCTGGTCAGGCGTTCGTCAGGTAAACTGTTTATCGTTTGGATGTAGCTTTCTCCAGACATCTTCTAAATCTAAGCTGGACAATAATAATTTTACCTCTGCTACTACATTCCTAGAGGAGAGATCACATCCTCCGTCTTTGTCCTCCTTTGCAAAAGGACAATTAAAGTCGCCGCCTATAATTATATTCTCTCCTGAGAACTGCTGGAGGAGATTTTGCACATGTCGAGTGAATGTGATCTGGGAGCTTGTGTCATTAGGTGTGTAGATATTTGCGCATACAAGCTTTAGATCATCAACCTGAACCTGGAGGATCAGTATTCTACTGTCTTCACTCTGGATTTGTTGTTCAATTTCAACACGGAGTTTGGGATTAAATAGAATAGCAACACCTTTACTGTGCTTACTGCCATGGCAGAAATAAATTTTACTACCCCATTCATTGCTCCACACTTTCTCTAAATTATTGGAACTATATGTCTCTTGTAGAAAAATGATTGAGACATTTTTTTAATGCAGCTGCCTGAAGATAGCACGTCTCTTTCTTGAGCTGTTTAATCCTCTGACATTTAGCGTTATTAGACTTAATTTATCCACAGGGGTGATAAATAACTAACAAACCGGCATGAAGACCGTTCCTTATGCAAGTCAAATAGCAATAACAGCACACAACAAACATTAACAAGTTACCTCTTAACAAGAATTCGAGCTTTGGCCATGCAGAGTTCATTTAACCTCGCTGCGGAAGACAGTTAATTTAAGTCTCCTTTATCGTCGCCCTTCTTCTTCTTGCATTTCACCTTTTAGCTTTTTGAAATCTTCATCTCGCACAATTTTTGGGTTTCCATTCTCATCCAAATACTTCAAAATAGCGGGGTAAGCGATAAAAACTTTGCATTCTCTCCCAAGCTTGTTTTGCAAGTGTTTCTTGGAAGGGATGAGGGCCTTTCGACGCTCCTGTGTCTCTTTTCTGAAGTCGGCTCCAACGCCAATTAAATTGCCTCGGTATGGAGTTGTCTTTTAGCCTCGCGGCTGCATTGGACAGAATCTTAACCTTGTCGGTGTATCTTAGGAAAGCCACATGCACTGGTCTAGGTTTCTTGTTGTTGTTGCCTGATACTTTAGTTGGTGTCTGATGGGCCCTTTCTATTTCTATGTCCCCGCATAAAGCCTCTAAGCCCATGTGAGTGTTAATGAATCCTTTAATGAAAGCCATGCAGTCTTGACCTTCAGCCTTCTCTGGAATGTTGTAAAATACTAAATTATTTCTCCGCGACCTATTGCAAAGGTCTTCCACTTCGTATTCGAGATCCTTAAGCTTGTCTTTCTCTGCCTTCTCCTCCAGCTTTCCTTTCATTTCAGCTAGTTCACTGTTCTAATTGAGCGACCTTTCCCTTGACTGTGCTTAAATCATTCTCAATTCTGATTAAGCGCTTGTTGATTTGGTCCAATATATTCAGCTTATCTAATTTCGCTTGCAAATCTTCAAAATGGTGTCGTCAACAAGCACGTGGGAAGATTTTTCTTCTTCAGAACTTGACACACGTGTGCACTTTTTTTCACCTGGCTTTGGTGGCATCTTCGTAGATTTCAAATAAGTTGAATTAGGAGTATAAACTTGTAGTATTAGGTGAGCAATTATCTGTCTCCCTTCGCTTATGTCGGAGAGCTAGGAAAAACACGTCTATTCCATCAGCTATCTCGTCCCAGTCTTCGTAATGATGAATAATGATGGACAGTGCAGTCTCCTTTCACACTGGACCCCCCGTTTTAAACAGTTTTCCTTTGCCCAGCAAGGTCTTGTTCTTATAAATTCATCTTAGGGAGTAATACATCATGGACACTGCAAACACTGTAACGGAAAACATTGTTTCCCAGATGTTTTCATGTGAAGACGCACACATACATAAGAACTTTCTTTTTTCTGACAGACTTAAAAACACTTTTTGTTTTCGCAACAAATGTTTCCAGAGCGCGCAATGGGGAAACATAAGTTGAAAAGTATTTTCCTCAACAATGTTTCTGAAGCAATCCACAATGTGGGAGTTGAATTATTGGCGTGATAGTTATGTTAACTATCATACCAGAGACATCACGAATGCGTAGTGAAATATTTAATTACAAACATTGTTATCATTGAAATACAACGTAACATACCACAATAAAGCAAGAAATGTTTGAAGTTGTTGAAAGATCCGAAGATTATCAAATTGCCAGTATCTGCGGACTGGTTTTAGCTTGGTTGACATGTGTAAGACACAAGGAAAGGGCTAGAGACAAAATATCACGAGAAGTGTGTCACTCAAGTGTATGAACAGCGCGACTACACAAGCATTAAGCACAAGCACAGGGCAACCGATTGAGTTGCTATTTTTTGTTCTTGTGCCTTATTTTGCATACTTATGCTGTTTGGGTAATAGTGCATGACAAGATCATGAGCACTAGTGCTAGTCTCATTGAGATTATGGGTCAACTGAACCCCGCTGAGGCCTTGATTTTTTTCTACAGGTTTTCTTTTCTCAACTACTTTGATAAGTTGCTATGCATTTTCATTTTCAGAGAACATTCGATGTTCAAAATAGAGTCACCCGTCATTTTAAACTTTGACTATTCTTTTTGGTCGAAGAGATACTTAGAAGTTAATCCCTGTGCTGCAAGCTGACATAAACTAAACACAATCCTTATTAACTTATCCTAATCATGTTGAAATAGCGAGGATCATTTCAGATAACAGACAAGAAAAACATTGAAATTTTCTGGACGTAATTGCTTGATTTAAATTTGCTTCATTTTCAATTTAAACAACGCATTGCAATCTGAAAACCCTAATAACCTTGAAAGAAACAACACGACTAGACTTAGTAATACGGCTGTAACCTCCAAAGGACTTTCTTGGCCAGCTATACAGGCCAGGACTGTCATTACTAAAAACTATATCAAGGCTGAATATGATTGCTATCATCATGATGCACTTCCCCTTGAAACCTCTTTTCTAGATGCACATCATACATGTATATTACGTTCATTTTTTTTCAATCATTAGACACCATTTAACCTTTCAATAAAAACTACTAAAGAACCAATACAATTCTCCGAAATCATCAAAATGAAATAAGCAAATACTCTCTTGTGAATGCCGTGAATAGGCTGAAAAGTGCATCAACAGTTACCTGCAGTCAGCTATAAAAGTGTTCACCGTTATTAATCACTCATGCACTTATACCATAAACGAAACTTTAACGTTGGTACGAATATAACTTCCTAAGATTGAATCACAACTTAATCTTGCATGGTAAAGATAAGAGTTGAATGAGCTTTGGCATAAAAATCCATTCAAGTATCCAGAGTTAGACAATCTAATAATAATCCAACGCGAGTCACTTTGCTTTTCCTTTCGACTTCCTCAGGGTTTTCGCCATTTTATGCACTTTGTCAGTTAAGCACTGTTTAATCTTCGTTTCCTCATCCTCGTCTTCTGTTCCTGATATCAGCCCAAGTTGCAGTGATCTTTGATCGCTGTTCACCCTCTGCCTCTGTTCACCCTCCTGTCTCGAGGTCTTCTTTGAAAAGCGGCCTCAGTTGCTCCGTTTCCTCTGCTGTCCATTGTTTATCCGCGGCTGGTTTGTCTGTCTCTGCTTCATTCTGTGCCTGATGAATGTTTGCATTGTTCGAGGAAACAAATTTACTGACTGCTCTGCGACCCAAATGGGTTTCTCGAACTTCATCATGGATGCGATAGTACTTGGCTTGTGTCTGCGTTTTGTGCTGTGTCAGGGCAGCGAGATGCTCTTTTTCGTTGGGCATGTAAACATGCATACCTGTGGCAAGTGAATTCCTAAGTATTGTCGCAGGTATTCTTCCTTCCGTCACAATGCCTTCCCTTTGAAAAGCTCTCCACACCGATGTTGAAACCTGTGAAGAAGTCAAGGGCACTCCGTTGCTGGAAACAAACAGTTGCTCAACTTCTGGATCAGATGCAATAAACTGGCTTCGCACAGTTCTCACGTATATTTCCATCAGCTTATATAAGTCATCGTAGACCCAAACAACAGCAGCACCATAATTCTCAGCTGTTTTGTGCTCCTCATACAGTATTCTCCATCGAGCAAGGTCTTCTTCTGTTCCTGGGTAAAACAGTGCTTCCTTGAATTCAAGGATACTTCACAAATTAATGTGATCAAGTAAGCTGAAGCCACTCAAAAGGAACTAAGGCCACAAGGTAGCGGGCATTACCCCTTAAATCTACCAAAGCAAAGATTGAGCCCAAGCATTAGCAGCCATGGACAGCTGTTTCGGCCTTGTTAGGCCTCATCAGCATGGCATAGCTAATACTCAGGCTCAAGTACCCACATATCAATAAAACAAGCAATGAAAACGTAAAGCTTGTGGGATGTGGCTGGAGTGACAAGGATACTTCACAAATTAATGTGATCAAGTAAGCTGAAGCCACTCAAAAGGCACTAAGGCCACAAGGTAGCGGGCATTACCCCTTAACGCTCCGTAGGATGAGAGAAGACGCTCAAGAGCCTCCTTGCCAAGAAGATACATGCCATGACAAATTTATGAAGTTTCTCCATTCAGCTACGCCCCAACCTCCATGCCCAGCTCACACCTCCGGATCTGTTTCTGTTGAATCGACCAGGTTCTGGAGGAAGTTCACAGAGGAGCAAGCAGATATTCTCCTTTCCTTGACAAGAGATATAATCGACAACGATGCCATTAAGAAGCAAGTTGTCTGGCAGAGGGTGAACAGCGATCAAAGATCACTGCAACTTGGGCTGATATCAGGAACAGAAGACGAGCATGATTAAGATTAAACAGTGCTTGAATTCACTTATGGTCAAATTTGCTGCTACCCCACTTCTTCCACTGTTGTCAATGAGAAGATGAGTTATCAGCCAATCGCGAACCTCGCAGTGTGTCTGGTCGTTTACAACTCTTCGAACTTCCGCACCTCGATTTGTTTCTACTGATGTGGCACCTAGCGGCTTTACTGTCTTTATGCGCTGCCCACCGTGGCACACTTTATAGAGTTGCTCACTTGAAAGAAGTTTCTTGAAATCTTCGTTGTATTTTTGTAGCTTTCTCTTTAAGACCTTCTTCAGTCATGAGATCTTGACGCGCATTCAGGGTGTCTACACTTATATCGGGCATGTCGGCTTTACGTTCTTGAGTCAGAAATTTGTAAAAGAGGCGTAAACTCATCAAATAAGATCAAACAGTGCCAGGCTCATACTGCTCCACAGCATACGATAGCCAAGTCTTCAAGAGAGTTACTGTCTTTTCCAGGTTGCAGCAGCAGGTATACTGACGTTGGATTCTCTTGAACATCATTGGTTCCCGTTTCTGTCATTTTCAACCTTTTCATCACACTTTCCACTTGAGACTTGTATTGCTGGGCCATTTTTTCGCTGCAATAACCTCCATCTACGTCAATCAGCCACTTGTAAAAGTCATCCAGTAATTCCCCAGTGACTTCATCGTTGTCACCAGCTTGAAACCCAGCCTTGGCGTCTTCTCTATCCTCGATGTCACAATCGCTTGGTACCCATTCTGTGTCTAAAACATCATCGTTATCACTCTGATCTCCATCAAGAACATCTCGAAAAACGTCTTCAATATGACCACTGGCTTCATAGACGTGCATTAGTTCTTCACTTGACTCTTGTGGAGTTTTAAAAATGTGGCCCTCGGACAGGTGTCCCTCTTTGTAATCTTTCACAGCATTGCGCCAATCTGGTTTGCAGTCTAAGAAGGAGCCTTTGTCGATGTTGCCTTCTCCAAGTACTTCAACTAGTTCGATCATCAGCCCCTCTCCTTCTTCAAGAAGGGAAGAGGACTCTCTTGACATGCCTGTTTGACTGGACATATCCAAACCAGCGTCTCCTTTGTAAATGTAGTCTGGATCTGTTTTGCAGTTGTCACTGTTGGAAATTACGACAACATCTTGCTAAACCAAATCTTCCTTTTCTTCAGTACTATCTTCGCTATCATCGCTTTCTTCTTCGGACTCTCCTCTGCTTTTATCTTCTCTATTCTCGTCTGCACTTTCTTGACCACAGTCATTCTTTCTGCTTTCTTTGTAATTCGTGTTACACAGTCCTCTCAGCATCTGTGCATAGTCTTCATCGTTATCTCTGATTGTTTTCCCTCTCTTTGGTTGAGCTTTGTCGAGAGCTCTTTTCTCTTCTTCAGAATTCTTCATCCACACCTTGTTAGCCAGCCTGTCGTATTCGTCATCACTGTCATCGCTATTTTTTATCCTTTCGGGTTTGGCTTTTTTAGGCTTCTTACGCTTAATGCTCTTCGCTCTTCTCGCAGTTATGTTCTGTGCCCTTCTTGTCAGCTCTTCATAATCGTTATCACTGTACTCAGGAATGTGTTCTGGACTGCATTCCATTCTGTCAACTTCTGGAGTGTCATCTGCATTCCTCGCTTCAATCTCGTCGTTGCCTTCTCATTCAGTCTGATTTTCTTCTGCACTGGATAGTTGGTATTCGCTCTTATTTCTGACATTCTTTTTCTTTCCTTCTTGAGGCAGTTCTCTACTTTTGAAAGCGAAGCTCGTGGAGCTTGTGCTGACGTGGCCAGATAAGCATGAGTGTGTGGTTTTAGGTTGTGGATGCGTGTCTGGAGGTGTTTATCTAACTGGAATATAGGCGTGTTGGCCCTCTTACATGGGGACAAAGGGCAAAATTTCACTCTTCGCTTAGGCACCTTCTTCTCTTTGGTAATATAGGCATCAAGCTTGCGCTTTATCTTAGACATCCCATGCACTTCATCCTGATGACGACTGAGGTTTTTGACAATGCTTCCACACTTTTTAAATTTTTTGGAACTTCTTTTTGGGTGATTTGGGAGAGACGTCTTCAGAGGTTGAAGCGCCATTATTGTCACCTGGCACAGAAGGACCCTCTCCAGGATTGTCCATCACATTGATTCTACAGAACCAAAAATAAGACAAAAATAAACAGCATTACAAAAAACTGTTGCTCAAAAATGCAATTACTTTTTATCAATGTTTTTACTGAAACATATATTTGCGGCTCGGAAACCTCCTTTAAAAAACGACTTTAACTTAAAAATTTTTTTTGGCTTTAAGGGCTAGACAATATTCTGGGTCAAGATGTCTCCAAATCTGTCTTCGTCTTTCTGCATTAACGATCTTCATCAAGTTTTTGTGGTGTAGGTGTCTGATGTGAATATTTTTATTTCATTCTTAGGTCATCGTTGATCTAAAGATTATTTTTCAAGTGTCGCAAGCTGTTTTATTTCTCCCCGGAATTTATCAGGACAGTTGAATTTAAAGAGCAAAATGTAAGTATCTGCAGTTTATGCATAATCAAATATTTTTGCATAACCTAAAATCACACGTTTTACTGTTATATTATGATAAGTCCATATCGATAACTAGAACCTTTGTAAGGACGAAAATCAGAATAAACATGATGCCGGTAATTTCATATCCTGCCTTCTACCAGAAAGGATGGTCAGTTAACTCGCATGTGACTAATTTTGTTTTAACTGGAAGTGCATCGAATTGATTGGCGCATTTTTTAAATGCTCTGAAGAAGGAATATAATGAAAACCAGCAACACTGTCAGTGACTAAATTGAGAATGTTTGGTTCGTTTAAGTAATTTGGTAATGATATATACATAGTATGATTTTTAGCCGGGTATTTTTATTTTTATGTATAAATGTTTGCACGTACTTAATGAAAAGTAGACCAATTTTACAAATGACTTTAAAATCTGAAGTCTATCCTAAAATCAATGCCAAATGAAAGAGGTGATACTACTACTACTACTACTACCGCCACAGCCACCACTGCTGCTGCTACTATTACAACTACTACTGCCACCCAGCCACCACCACTACTACTACTACTACTACTACTACTACTACTACTACTACTACTACTACTACTACTACTACTACTACTACTACTACTACTACTACTACTACTACTACTACTACTACTACTACTACTACTACTACTACTACTACTACTACTACTACTACTACTACTACTACTACTACTACTACTACTACTACTACTACTACTACTACTACTACTACTACTACTACTACTACTACTACTACTACTACTACTACTACTACTACTACTACTACTACTACTACTACTACTACTACTACTACTACTACTACTACTACTACTACTACTACTACTACTACTACTACTACTACTACTACTACTACTACTACTACTACTACTACTACTACTACTACTACTACTACTACTACTACTACTACTACTACTACTACTACTACTACTACTACTACTACTACTACTACTACTACTACTACTACTACTACTACTACTACTACTACTACTACTACTACTACTACTACTACTACTACTACTACTACTACTACTACTACTACTACTACTACTACTACTACTACTACTACTACTACTACTACTACTACTACTACTACTACTACTACTACTACTACTACTACTACTACTACTACTACTACTACTACTACTACTACTACTACTACTACTACTACTACTACTACTACTACTACTACTACTACTACTACTACTACTACTACTACTACTACTACTACTACTACTACTACTACTACTACTACTACTACTACTACTACTACTACTACTACTACTACTACTACTACTACTACTGCTGCTGCTACTGCTGGTACTATTAAATACCATACGCACACATTTTTCTGTAGTATGGCATGCTGACAGCCCATTTTCAGAGAACGGTCATAGGAAAGCCTACATTTACAGTCTCATTTCGATTTCGTATCTGAACCCACATAATCCCATTAACCTCACCACGATTTTGGTAGTTATATACAAAATTATATCTCTTTCACTTACAATCAATGATGTAAGATAGTGAACTAGATTACAAACTTGATTCCACATACAGACAGCATATATAATAATATTAATGTTAATATTAATATATTAATATCAAATCTCAGAAACAAGTTAGCATTTTATCTGATGACTTTCACATATGTGTCCTGACCCTTCATATGCACATGACTAACCTACCAATTAGGGTTATCCAACAATTTTGATGGAGATATTATTACTATGATATTCAGAGAGTACATTAAAAATATTTAACTAGGAATTGATTATCGAAAAGTGAAAAACTCACCTTAAACTTCTCTTATCTTGATTTGAGCTGAGAAACAGCACCAAACGCTGTATTCCTTCCACACGTGTGTGACTGAATGAAGTAAAGTTGTGCAATCGTACAGCATTGCATGACCCACGTTTGACGTATACTTTCCCAATAGCTTTTCTCATTGTCCCACGAAGAAAAATACCCCTTTTTTCACGAAAATGTTACACTACGTAAAATATGGCTTAATCATACTAATCCCCAGTAGAATATTGACAAAAATGAAAATAATACCTCGTTTTGGGTACCAAATACGCACTGTCTGAAAACTGCCTATTTGCTACTGTAGGAAATACTCACTTTGCGTAGCAAATACGCACTGACTGAAAAAATGCGTTTTTCCTACAGTAGCAATTAGGCATTCATGGTAGCAAATACGCAGTGACTGAAAAATGCGTATTTGCTACGGTAGCAATTACACATTCATGGTAGCAAATAGGCACTCAGATCTATCTAACTCCCTCTCTCTCTTTATTTATCAAGGACATCAAGAACAGGTTGATTGCCTGTGCCAGATGAGAGGAGGCGGATTTCACCAACTACAGCCAAGCAAGTCGCATTGTCCATTTGTAACGCTGGTTTGGAAGACTTGACAATGGGTGTGCTGATAGAACGGACCATGCTTGACCTGATCACACTACAGTCAAACCTCTATTAACCCTTTCGCTGTAGGCCACTTTTTAACCCCTGTGCAGACCAAAATTGAGTATTTTTTACAACTTTATTTATATCATTGCCATAACTTTGTGACAACAACAGTATTAACAGAAATTTCAAGCTCACGATACAACTTTTTAAAGACATGTTTCGGCATGACTCATGCCATCATCAGTTTAATGTGTTGTTTCCTTTTCCAATGTTTATAAGTACATTTACAATTTGAGTATGTTAGCAATTTGAAATTTAAAATACAGTAACAGTTACAATTAAGCGCGTGCAAATGCACGAGTGTGAATTACATAATCGAGTCACAAGAAGCAAAAATCGTTGTTGTGTTGTAATTGCGCATTTAGCTCTGGTTTTAAGCGGCTGATGTAGATCGCTTCTTTGAGCTTAAGACAATGTCTAGTTTTAGCTGAATCTATAATCTTGAAGCAGTCAACTGAGCATTTGCGTTTACAACTAGGTAAACCATTCAGGTGTTTGAAAACATGAGAATTTTTGTCAGTTGAGAGATGCTCTTTTACCCTGGTTGTAAAGTGGTGTGACGTCTCGCCAATGTAACAGGAGTTACATCCCGCACTAGTAAACTGATACACAACCAGAGATTTTAACGCATCTGGAATAGGATCTTTGAAACTGAAAAAATTCTTGATTTTGAAAGAAGAAAAAACAACTCAAAACAACACTTCAACTACTGGGGAAAACACTACAGGTATTCGATACTTCAAACTGCCATTTGTGGGTGATTTCTCTACCGTTGCACGCAAAAAACTAAAACGCGTGTTAAATGTTTATTGCAAACATATAGACATTAGAATTGTTTTTTCATGAGTCATGCCAAAACATGTCTTTAAAAAGTTGTATTGTGAGCTTGAAATTTATTTTAAGGGAAGTATCGTTTTACTGTCCAAAAAGCTGACATGTGAAGAGAATTGCTTGCCATGCCCTTAGATTCATAGAGGTTCTTTAAAAAGACGTGCACTCAAATAGAATATCTTTATCAGAATTGATAAAAGCATTTTCACTAACCTTAATTTGGCTTATTGTGCTCTGTTTAAAGTGCCTTTTCTCTAGACTTACAAAGTACTTTGTATTCTTCTCTCCTTCATTGTACCATTTGGATTTCTCAAAATCTCAAAAGTGCGCCTTTTGTGCGTTCTTCAATTATTTTTTCAAGCTCAAGCTTTTGTTTATCAATTTCATCTTGAAAATATGAGGTTTGTGAGTCACTGAGGTTTCCTTTGTCAAGCTCCTCCTCTAATTTGGCGATTGATTGCTCTAATTCCATTTCTCGCTGTTTTGTTTGTTTCTTTCTGTGCTTTGAATAGGATAGTGATTTCTCTCGCACTTTTAGTTTAATCATCTCCCAAAGAAGTGAGGGGTAAACGAAGTCATCATCCCTATATTCATCTAGCGTTTCCTGAATAGTCTTCTTAATTTGGTTGACATAGCTTAGTTCGGTCAAAAATTATGTATTTAGTTTCCAGAGTCCTGGTCCCCCTTGTATTCGAGTGCAGAGATAATTCTAATGTTATCATAGGTGGTCTGATTTGTATCCTGGATATCAGAGAGGGTTGTGATATTAACAGCTAGTTTAGCTAACCCAAGAAAAAGTCGAGCCTACACTGTACTTTTGACTACTGGTGCTGTAATGCCAAAAACTCACATGCACTTTCCCATGGGTCAAAACATACTTTTGAAAATTGAAAATATATTTCATTTGAAAGACAGGACGGATAGTTTATAATGACTCATTATAAAGGATCCAAAAAAGAAATAATAAATAAAATCAAGAATAATGTATTAAAATAAAGAAATATTATTTAAAGCAAAGAATAATAAAAATAAAGAATGATATGTTAATAAAAATATTTACTCGATGTAAATGGTTAGTTCATTAATTTTATTCTGTTTCTTCGATTGTATTTTTGTTAATGCATCTTCTTTCGAGCATTTTACATATCTTGATTCGGAATGATGTCTTTTTCCGTCAATAATACAATCTATGAACCAACGTTTGTTTTTTGCATCGTCTTTTATCTTCAATTTCTCTTTGAGTTTCGCTATTCGATCCTCAAGTTGTTTTTATTTTCGATATTGACGATGTATTCTATTTTTTTAGTTTTTGTTGGATTTGCCTTGATGTTCAACAATAGTTTGCCATACTTTTCGGCATATTCTTGAATGTATTCGTTTTCAACTTTTTCTAGACTCTTTTTGTCTTTACTCGGAGCATTGACAATCAGTTCTTTTTTTGGATTTTTGTTTTTGTGAATAAATACTTGACTTTTTTGGTTTAACAAATGCCATTTAAGCCTTGTTTTTAGTTTTTCACAAGTCGAACCGATATAAATCATGTTATTGTCGAATGTTACTTTGTAAATTTTTCCATTTTTGTATAAACTGTTGAATTTGCTATTAACAAGCTCCAAAGATGGTTGCTTTCTGTTGAAATATTTATTGTCTATTTCTTTGTTGTTCAAATGCATGTACTTTATGTTTGTTGTTCTGCTTAATGCTGTGTACAGTTGTTTTTTGTCCATTCTGTTGACATCATATATGTTATAATGCTCATTGATATTTGCACTTTGGTATTTGTAAACAGTCGCACAGAAGCTTGGAATAAAGCTTTCAGCAAACTCTCTTTCATTAAACCATTTATTGTTAACTTTAAACTGTTTATTACTTATTTCTTCAATTACGAATTCCATTGTATTGAAAATCTTTCTGTTTTTGATGTTTGTTGTTGCAAGAATGGGCATATTTTGGCACACTTTATAGGTTTCTTTCTTGTTATCATTTTTGAATTCCACTGTTTCATATTTTTTGTTTTTTGCGAACATGTTACAACAATCTGTATTAACCTTTATTCTCGTTGAGTTCAGATAGCAAATGTTTTTATAAAGTTTTTTTTATCAAATAATTGAAAGTATGTGGTTATTTTACCATGTTTCAGGAATGTTTTTAACATTTCATGTGTTTGTTTGTCATATCTGCATGATATTTTTATGTATTGAAGGGTATCCACTTTAGGACACATTTCACGAACTGTTTTTGAATCCAAATAGTTGTAATTAATTTGACTTCCACCTTCAACTGGTTCACATTGGTTTGGGTCTCCAAACATGAAAATTGTCAAATTGAACATTGTGAAGGCTTTGTAAATTATTGTCATCCATTTGTTTGGTACCATGCTAAATTCTTCAATGAATATGGTTTTGTTTTTGAGACTGCTGAAATCTCTTCCATTCCATTCACAAAAGTAGCTATCAAATGTATTGCATATTTTATTAGCTTTTTTCTTGTCAAATCCCATTTGAATTAATTTACTTCTGACATTTTCAACTGCTTTATTTGTAAATGATAAAACAAGTGGATTTTTGGCCTTTTGTACCATTTTACAGAGTTTTGTTGTTTTGCCTGAACCTGCTTGACCATTGAAAATACCTCCTTTTCCACTTTTCACTTCGTAGTCTGAATCCATATTTTCTCTATAATGTTTTTCAAAGTAAACCAATTCACTGTCCGTAACATACGCTTTGCCTATTTTCTTTGTACTGAATTTGACGTCTTTTTTATTTCTGAACAACTTTTTGGGATTGCTGATATATATTCCGTCTGTGTTATAACCATGAAGCATAGTATTTTCACCATGACATGCTTCAATAAGATGAAGACATTTTAATATAGCCTCAGATACGACAAATCGGTTTATGCTTGTATGGTCTGAAAGTATACGATTTACTGTTTGTTCTCGAATAAGATAAATATCATTGTGATGATCAACTGTAACATTTTTACCTTCAGCCATTGCAGACGTCCAACAACACATTGCTGTGTCATATTCTGTGCAAGTAAACCCTTGATTTATCTTATTGTATTTTCGTCCAAGTTCTCCAATAAAACTGTTTGCTAATTTTTTTGCTTCACCCTCTGGAAAGTTATCGAAAATGTATTTGATAAACTCACTGAACGTATCTGGTTTGAGAGCCTTCTTTGTAACTATTTTATGTTTGATTTGACTTATCGGCATATACAAAAAATCAACAAGGTATGATACCAAATTAGAACTGTAAAAACCGGCTTCAATTTTAATGGGGTTGCTGTAAAAATTAATCACTGTTTCGTCAATATAAAATTCACCACATTGATTGAGGTCGCTTTTGCATTTGAATGGTTCGATAATATCATGAATGCTTTAAATAGGAATTTCGTGATTATTGTTTAATAAGATACTTGGATAGCATTTGGCAATATCAATGTTGACAACGTCTTCAGGCACATCATTTGTTGTACACCATTGCAAAGCTCTTGGATAGTATTCATCCAACATTTGTCGTGTATTTGTATTATAAGATGATTCAGGAATATGACCGTTTAATTGCCTGAATAAATTTGTTGCAATGCTTGTGTAGCTTTGGTTTGTCCATTTAAAGTCAGTTTTTCTGATGTCATATTCTTCGTTTAAGAGATACATGTTCTTTTTATGATCAATGAACCATCAAGAATGCCGTTATTGTTCCAGTGCAAGTATTCAACGTAATAATTATTATTTCTGCCCTACAAATCAATGGCTTCTTTTATTTTTGTTTTTTCAGGGAGAATCACAATATGATTTTCCTTTTCCAAATTACATATTTCGTCAACATAGTCAATTTTTGTAACGTTTTCTTGTCTTCTTGTCCATTTTAGTTGAATCATATGCTGTAATAAGTTATCACATCCACCTTGGTTTGCTTTGCTTGCAATGATTTTAAGTTTTTCATCTGTGATGGGATGGCAGTGATGGTCCTTTACAATGTATACTAAAACGATATTTGTTCGTGTATTAGCCGCGATATGTGTAGTGAATTTTTTGTACCTGGAATCGAAAGCATGGATTGACACGTTATCATGACAACTTTTTGCCCAGTTAATCAACTCTTCAGTATTGATCATTTTACCAGAAACATATTGATATATTTCAGTTTTCAACTTATCATAAGTGTATGTTTTAAACCCTCGTTGCTATCGTACTTGATCCCAAACATAGTCTATGAGACATGTATTTTCACCGTAACTTTTGATGGGTGGTTGTATGTTTAACAAGTATGACTCGAGTTTTAGTTTACCCATATCATGTTGCTCATTATGTTTTTTGTCAAGTGTAATAATTTTACAACCAATTGCTGATATGAACTCACCTGATAATACATTAAATTTATTTTATAATAATACATACATTGCAAGTTTGTAAACGTCATCTTTGGTCATGTGTTTGGGTATTTCGACAGTGAATGGACCATAAGTTTTTATTACTTCCTTATATGCTTTAAAAAGTTCATCTCATACCTCAGTTACATTTTTTATGTTTTCTTTTTTCATCCTTGTTCCCATTACTTTTTTTGCGAGATATTGAATTCATCCACATTGTTTTTTTCTGATAATCTTACAAATGGAACAGTCACTTCTACATCCAGAATCATTGAAACCAGTTTTCTTTTGCCTGAAATTTTGCTGAGTCTGGTCTCAAATAATGTGATAAAACTCGTTCCAGCTTTTTTTTTTATTTGAACTCATTTTTATCTCATCTATGCGGAATTCCCTTAATGTTGCATTTATCATCGGATATTCAATTATTTTTGACTTTTTTGACATCAGATTTTAATTGATTGTTTATTAATTTGTTTGTGTTTTTTAGTTACTTTCTTTATTGTTCTTTCAAATGGATTATCCACTTGAGACATTAAATTTTGATATTTACTGACAATATTTTTTGATTGTTTATTAATTTGCTTGTCTTTTTTAGTTACTTTTTAAATTGTTTTTTGAAATGTATTTTTTGTAACAACTTTTTTCAAGTCTGATTTATTCATCATTATAATATTATTAGATGTTTCTGATTTCATTGTTATATTATATCTATAGATGTTTTTTTAAATGATTTTTAACGCGCCTTTAAGTATAAATTATTCAAGTGATCCAAAAACTGGATCCTTTGAACAGAAAAAACTTATCATTAATCTCTTTGAGTCACTTGGTTAATTCGGTGTGTCACTGTTTTAAGGTGACACCATTTTCCAGCAAGTGTGTAGTTTCGTCCTGTCTTACAAATATCGCAATACCATTCTCTATTAAGCATCCATGTCGTTTTATGTTGCTTTAATTCCTCAGCAGTATAAATCTTTGGTCTACCTCGTCCTCTCTTAATCTCTTGATTTTCCATATCTTTCTTTGATTCCTCAGCATTGTGAATCTTTTTTGGTCTACCTCGACCTCTCTTAATATCTTGATTTTCCATATACAATATTATGCTATATATTTTTAAATAATTGATGGTGCGTTTTAAATAGCCAGAAACACTCATATTTTTGGGTATGGATTGCAAAGAACAGTATATACTGAAACGTGTTATTACATATATGTTAGATAATTCATGTTTAAATCATCTCACATATCCTTTAAATCCCTGAATGGTATCCAACTATTGAAATCATCACTATATCCCTTCCACTTTACTAAAGCTTGTTTCTTCTTGTAATCCCTCCGAATGACTTTATCAATACGGGAAACATTCTGTTTGGCTTTTAATAATTCAGGTTCATAAAAACTCCCTTCAATATCTTCACCTCTGAGATGTTTTCGTTTGTATGTGATTGGATTAGTGTATTGGATCTTATCTATTATGAATAATTCTTCGGTCCAGTTTGGAGTATAACCTTTATCAAAAGTCTTTCTTTTGTATTTACTAATTCGAACCTTATCACCTACTTTAAATTTTGGTTTATGTTGTAATGTTTCCATTTCACCATACAAATTAAAACACACTATTCCTTCATTCTTTTTCTTTGAAGCCTCTGTGGGTGTCATCTTTATGTTTGAATGTTTTGTGTTATTGTACTGTTTTAATATTTTAGGTAATATGTCTATGTACTGTGTATTACCTTGGACAGTGAACTGCTTCCACATCTTGGACTTCATTGTTCGATTCCACCTTTCAACCACTGAGGACTTTTCTTCATTCTCGGTAGAGTACATATGTATCTCATTTTTGTCTAGCAAGTCCTTCAAGTGTTTGTTGTAAAACTCTTTACCTTTATCAACCCATAGATATTGCGGGCTTCTACCTTCATTGAATATTGTTTGAAATGCTTCAGTTACGGTTTCACCCTTTTTATGCTTCAGAGGAACAATCCAACCATATTTACTGAAAACATCGGTAACCATCAAAAGATATTTATAACCTTTATTCCATTTGCTGAATTTTTGCATTTCAACAAGATCAGCAGCCCATATTTCATCAATTTTATTTACAATCACACGCCGTCGAGTAAAATTGTGTTTTATGGGTGTATGTAATTCATCTGCTAATTTTTCTTGCCAGTTTTCTTCACTCGACGGTTTTTTCCGTTTTTTTGCTTTTTAACACCCAAACCTAGTTTTTCCTTTGTTGCAATTGCATTACGAGCCAACATATGTCCCCATTTTCTATCTTTCCATGGAATGGCATCAAGAGCAGCAACCATTTTTCGGTCTGCTTTATTCTTGCATTTCCTATCATCTTTACAAATGGAGTAATCAACATCATGTTGCATGGCAACAGCATCTGTCTTACCGGTTGGCTGCTGATATATCTCAATTATTTCACCAGTTGTTGGGTTGTATTTAAGCTGCTCATCAAGAGGATTGTATGGACCTGTGTAATTATGGCCTGGCAAAGTCCAACCTGATTTTGGTTTAGGAAGCTTACCAATAGCTTTATGAATATCAATAGCACCGCCGTAATCCAATCCCTTGATATCGGTTTTATTTTTTTTTATTTTATATATATATATATATATATATATATTTTTTTTTATTTGCTAAAACAAATTCAGTAATACAGAGCTACAGTACAGAATAATACACTACATTACAATAAATTATTGTTTTACCGTGCTATGTTTTAAACATTACATTTGTGGAAAAACATGAGCGAAAAGAAATTAAAAGTGAAATAAAAAATGAAGTTACAAAAGGACATGCAAATACGAGAAAAAAAAGCCAACTAGATAAAAATAGAAAACACAAATAAGCAAAATAAAACAAAACGGAGCAATACAGAGCTGGTACTAGTACATGCCAAGCTACAATATTTATCATCTATCGGCGCTGATTTAAGCTTTAAAGAGAGTCTTATTTCAGGTTAGAGAAGAAAAGCGTCAATTACGTCTTGCGAGAATAGGGTCATACAGATATCCAGTTGAAATACAGAAGTTTTTTAAAGCTCAATATACACTGCAAGAGGTTCCCACTTTTTCCTGTCACCACCTTTTGTCTCCAGCTCGTATCTTGATTTCAGAAAAAGCAGATAATGCTCAAAGTGGGGTAAAGTTTCGTTTGTTTTAGCAATCCAGATATGATATCGTGCTAGCAGTAAACAGTAGTTAATTTGGAGAGCATATTTCGAAGTGTCAGGCTTTAGTCCGAGAGCAGTAATATT
>JAEMWC010000790.1:332500-345000 GCA_016490735.1 Pachyseris speciosa
TCAAAACCAAGCAGTGTACGGGAAGCATGGTATAATATATTTCTAGATATAATTTCTTCGGGTTGAAAGTAAACTGAACGTAAAAAGATCATTAAAACAACAGGGGCGAAAGGGACACGTCTAACCGCCATGCTGACCGCTGACCGCTGAACATCCTGAACATCCTGTTCATAGAGGACTAGTGCATATACACTATAATCTGCGTTTGTTCCACCACTCAAAGTGTATTTGAAAGTTAGTTTTGTCATCCCATCCCGAATATCCTGTTTCTGTTTTGTTAGATCGAAATAAATAAAAGGGAATATGGAGCCAAAATTACCCCTGTTTAGAAGAGTGCTGTCACTATAATCGTTGATGACTTGAACATACCTCAAAATGTCTCTGAATACCCTTGATGGTTCAGTTGATGGTTTATAGTGAACATCAGGGTAATCAATTCCATTGCCTACCTCAAGATGACAACTCGTCATTGTTCGGTTATTTGCAACTGAAAATGTGTTATACAAGAATTTATTAGCTGTCTGAGATTCATCACTTGCATCTTGATTATGAAAACAAATACATGCCTCGGTTTGTTTATTCCTGTTGAAATACGGAAATTGGCTGTCTGTTGTCTTGTTGAGTTACCTCTCTCAACCATTTCTCTAAGATAAGTCTATGTTCTTGTATCAAGATATCTGCTCATATATAATGACTTTCCATCTGCATTAAAAACAATACGAGGGACAATTAACTGAAATTTGGTGAGTGCTACACGACAATTATCAGCAGCCTGCCAAATTAAATTAGCATCACTTTCAAGTGTTAGGTTCAACTCTATTTTTGAGTTAGGTAAAAGTTCGCTGTAAAGACTCTTGAAAAATCCATATCTATTCAATGGTATTTCTGCATTCACAACACCATTAGCACCATTCAACAACAGTTTACGAGATGCAAATCCTTTGTTGAAGTTAGCTTGAGCTGATCTATCTTCAGCATGTCTGTTAGTGTCAAGATAAAAAAACTCATTTGTCCCTTGAGATGAAGCATAACCCTGGTAATACTGAAGCAAGTTTTTTATGTTAGTCGCTTGGTTAGCAGCTGTACAATCATAAACATCAACACCATTCATTTTTACACTTATGTTATTGATAAGAGAGAGAGAGCGGAATTTACCATGCCGTTTCGATCATCTGCAAGCTTCTTTACTATGAAATCAACATTGAAACGAGCATTGAACCAATCGAATGGTGTAGTTTCTCCACTGTTATCAACAACGAAACGATAACCAGTTTTCTTCTGATGAACATTGTTTGCAACTGCAGATATCAATGCCGTCTCAAGTTCAAAGACTACATCTTCATATCGTTCAATATAGTTTGAGTCACGATAGTTTGTCATATACAATTAGTTTAGATAAAATTCCTTTCCTTTAGAGAAGTCGACTGAGTCTTTCATTCACTTCATAATCAGTTAATGTTTTCTGTTCTGGTTTTTTTAGTCTTCCACCTGAGAGAAGCTGACTGAGTCTTTCATTCACTTCATAATCAGTTAATGTTTTCTGTTCTGGTTTTTTTGGATTTGTCATTCTTTTTCTTCTTAAAAGTTCTATTATTTTGTCACCAGCTTTTTTACCAGCATATTCACCAATTGTTGTAGCTGTTTTTTCGACTGCTTTTTTTTCCAACTGCTTTGAAAATGTCTGTCAGACGTTCACCATCAAGTTGTTTTTTTTCATCTGCATATTTTTTATATTCAAACCGTTTCATATAATATTAGATTAGATATTGCCATAAAAGTTACTCTTAAGAAGATATTGAACTGATGACATAAAAAGATTTGTATTGAACTGATTGTATTAAAGTGGTGTTGCTCTTACAAAGATTTCTATATACCAGTCGATACCATTCAAATCAACTGGAGCTCTAGAAGAATCGGTGACGTAAAAATGTATTGAACTGATTGTATGGGTTGAAACTGGATTATAAGAAAAGGATTGTAAGAAAACGAGGTTTATGAGTAAAGGGTAAAGATCTGACTAGATTGCTAACTGGAATAACAGCAATAGTACTGGTGCTTTGCCCGTCAACGATACTGTCTATGACTTTATCACAGTTGATATAAATTTCGTCTACTCCTCTCGTTATATCAGGTAGATATGTTCCATACTCTGTTTGCAAGACTAATTTTGACTCAAAACCGATAAGTTTTTTGAATTCAAAATTTCTTAGATCCACTTGATAATTTTCATCAAGTTCAATCAAAATACGATATGTTGATAAAACGAAAAACATATTGATACCATAGTTCTTTTTGGCATCATCAGGATCATCGACAACTAAATGTTTATTTTTTTTTCATATACTCTTGAATATAACTATTAATATCGTCGTATGAATACATACCATCAACAAAAGTTATTGTTTCCCAGTTTGCACCTTTGTTGTAACTGTATTTTATTTGATTGTTTCCATAAGATTGTCTGATATTATACCAACTGTATGTCATATTGATAGTTTTTACAGCAATGTCATACTTCATTTCATTTGATAATTTGATAGGTCTATTGAATCTTGTAGTGAAATCATGACTAAAACTCACACCGACTTTGTCTCTATTTTTACTGTTATATCGTAATGTAATTTCTGTCATATGCTATTAGATTAGATATTCTTTTTTATCAGGTCATTGAGTAGTTTATCATCTATGACATTCAATCTTTTTAAAACATGTAATATCTTCACGAATTGATCTCTAACATCGGTACTGTTATTTCCAGCAGAAATAGACCCTCCAAGCAGCTCGAGTCGTGAAAGCAAGTCTTCTATATTATTATAATAAACAACACCAGTTCCAAGCTTTGAGAATTTCTTTGATGTCCGGTGGATTGGTATTTCACTCAGTTTGTTGAGGTCATTAAACACAGTTCTTGCCAATTCAGAGTATTTCTTTTTGCTGTTGAATCTTTTTGTCAGGAGATCAATTGTGTCAAAGTCAGTCTGTTTATCATATACTTTTTGACCGTTTTTATGAGCCACAACTTTTAGTTTTCCATACAGTTTCGGAAGGTCGATGATCAAACCACCATATTGTCCATTTTGTAAAATTATATAGGCGTTTCTTTTTCTCTGTGTGTAAATTCCTTGCCCTGTGTATTTGAAAGAAGCTAGTACATCTGAAATCGTTTCTCTGTATTTCTTCAAAGTTTGTAATTCTTTTTCATAAGATTGTGTGGGAAGCGCTGTTGGTGGGCGTGGTTGGTTGCTTGGTCATGGAATTTTGCCCGGCTGGTGGTTTGGGCTGAGTGGGACATCAGAAGATGGGATGATTGTTGCCACCCGTTGCACTGAGTCCCGTTATGGAACTTCCAACAGAAACCCTTGGGAAAAAACAAATTGTTTGATCTACCCCCAAGGCTACGAAACCTTCTTTGACTGACCTGAGTTGCCCCATTGAACTTTGGTAGTTGATGGTGAGCTCGCAGCCAGAGCTTGTTATGAATGTGATCACAAGCTATGTGCTGCTCTTCCCTTAGATGACGAAAATTTTCGTCATAGAAACACCAATTAGCGGACTGTGCAGCTAAATCCCGCACTACTGACCCATATTTCACGAGAGCGGGAGAACTGTGCGGGAATTTTTGGGCGTAGATGGAAATGAAAACCTGAAAGGCGTTGGTCCATTGCTCTATGTTTTGGATGGTAGGGCATTTGTAGGTCGGTACCATGGACAAAATTTGTTGCCCTGATTCGTTACCTTGCAACTGGAAAGTGTAAGAGTGATCGTCTTTATATGTTATTAACAAGTGAGAGAAATCTATATACTCATTAATTTGTGAAGTATCCTTGTCACTCTAGCCACATCCCACAAGCTTTACGTTTTCATTGGTTGTTTTATTGATATGTGGGTACTTGAGCCTGAGCATTAGCTATGCCATGCTGATGAGGCCTAACAAGGCCGAAACAGCTGTCCATGGCTGCTAATGCTTGGGCTCAATCTTTGCTTTGGTAGATTTAAGGGGTAATGCCCGCTACCTTGTGGCCTTAGTGCCTTTAGAGTGGCTTCAGCTTACTTGATCACATTAATTTGTGGAGAATCCTTTAAAAACTCAAAATTTTGCAAAGAATGTATGAGCTCATTAGTGCTTTTGCCACCCAGAAATTTTGCAGTTTTTGGAAGACAATATCTCCTTGAATACTATACTTAAAGAGCTAAAACTTTCACAATATATTAAATTTCACTAGCTCTTTAGCTGCCTGGAGTCAAATGACATTTAACATGTTTCCTTCTGTAAGCAAAGCCGTATGCACGTATGCAAATGAGCAAAAATGTAAACAATGACGTCAGCATGAATCCCCCTATTGCTCACTCTTGTCAGGAAATCCCTCCACTGCTTAACAGGGCCGAAAAACGACTGCGCATGCTCTAGGTCAGATCGATTCTAGCGCATTTTACTTCGTTCATTTGATCGTGGCGCCATGCGAATGTGAATTTGTTTCTCATCTGTGTCCTTCGCTTGTTTCGTGAAAGACGGATTCTGAAAGCAATTGAAATCAAGGAAATATCTTTCCCGAACATCTGGGATGTTTTTATGAGGTGGTTACTCAAAGGAAACCCCAGGGAAATCCAAGTATTTGGCTTAGGTGTGGGGCGCTTCGACAGCTATCTAGGAAAACATTTCCACGGTAAGTACAGAATCAAAGCTTGTTTTATTTAAAATGCCGTCTTTATATTGAATGGTAACTTCAATGGACAATCCTTTCTTTAAATATTATTTCTTAACATGCCCGCTCAACAAACGTTTTGACCCCCTGATTACAAAAACGCTCTGAAAACTTAACTTGAAATGATTCCATTTGGCCGATTGTAAACCATACGAATGTGTTCGTTGCGGTCAATCTGTTAAGAGAGGTTCCCAAGATTGCTGGTCATTGCTAAAATATTTAATATAATGCCTTATGTTAATACTCTTAACTGGAAATTGCCCTGCCAGTTTCCCCTGTAATTGCATTTTACATTTACTTGTAACTGTTCAAAGAACGTACTGGAAAATTTTCACACACATGAACCAAGGAGAGGAGTTTAAATGAGTGCTGGTATTCAGCAAACGCAACAGAAGCACCAGAATTCCCATGGAAATGACTGCCCAAGAGGGAAATACCACTTGAAGTAGAAATGAACACAACAGTGTTGCTGCCTAAAATAAATAATGTGTTGTTTGTATGTTTGTTGCCATTGGAATCTTTAGTGGCTTGTACATTAAAGATGTACACAAACATTCATAGCCCAAATAGAGCCCTAGTCTTTTATATATGTTAAAAACGCCTTTTTGCTGCTTATTTTATGGGGAACTTAATTTTGGAGGGGCTTACTGTTGGACGTACCATAATATTTGCATTTCAAAATGGGTTGTGCTTGACAGTATTAAAAGAGCTTCAACAATTTACAGTTAACAGCAGTGCATCTGAAAATGGGATTAAGGTCATGGAATTCTAATATGTCCTGAATTGGATACGTGCATGTATTGGTTATGTTTTTAAACGCAGGATATCGGCAGTTAAAAATTTAAATCATGTTTTTCTTCTTAGGGTTGTTACTTGGTATGATTTGCCACAGTTCTGTGAAATGCTGTGGAACAGATCAAGTAAAACCTCTCCTCTTTGTCCTGCAATCAGCTACAAGTTTGGCTTACTTTGGCCACGGCAGTAGAGTGGGACAAACGACTCAATAAAGTTGCTGTGAAATCCTGATGATGCAATTGATTTGGCTGTCTCTTCAACCTCCTGGGCCATTTCAAACTTTCTGGTGTTCTAAAAATTGTAACACAGAATGCCACACTTCCACTTTTTTCTCAGTAATCACCTTCAGGAGACTGGCCTTTTTGGACCGATATTGTGGAAGGTGATTGCGCTGGTACACACAGTCGCTTAGGAAGAACAATGTTGATTTATCATAATGGCATCTTCTCCAGCATAGTTATAAAAATAATCACCATTTCGGCCGTTACTCACTCTTAGAGTTGCATGTTCCCAGTTCTAAAAATGTTGTACTGGTAAAAGACTTTAAGTGGTAAACAACATCTTCGTTTGCATTTGGGCACACATGAAATGGCCCTTGTTCTGGTATAATACTGATACTTAAATTCCAGCCATTTGCTATTAACTTTTGAGGATAGTACCATCCAGCCCAGTCTACACGTAGTGGCAGAATGAATTTCTTGGTGTATTCTTGTAGTTGTGGATATTTGTTGAGTATGGTACATGTTCTAAGACTGTTTTATAGTTGTCCATGCTTTTCAAATCTTGTTCAAATTCATCAATCAACAGACATGTCTCTAATGTCATAACACGTTGTGATGATTGATCTGAATAGCAAATAAAATAGGTATATGTAAATCTACAGCTGTAAGAAAGAGATATAGAATAGCACCAAGGCTATGCTCTAAGAAATCTTACAGGAATCCCTGAAAAGGCTCCCACTCCTGAACTCTGAATTTTTCTCGTTGCCTGAAGACCAAAGATACCGGTAGTAACCTGTGGCACCCAGGAGCTGTGAGAGCACAGCTCTGCACACTACAAAAACACCGGGAGAAAAACACAGTCAACTGCCTCTTTAAATATGTCATTAGTAAAAGAGAGGAGTCTGTCTAAATCTCATTCCACTCTGTGATTTTGTTGTTGTTTTCTGGCTGACTGGTTTGTAATGTTTTATTTTGATGTAAGCTGTGAGTTTTAATCTTTTCATAATTTTTGTCAATTGCCACCATCTGAACAGAGATGTGCAATGAACATGTATTGATTTTATTCTGATAATGGGTTGCTGTTAAAAAGTATGACACATTTAGATTAACCTTAGTTCCCGTAGTGCTGCCTATAGTCTTCCTGGGTCAATATTTTTCATGTATGGTGGTGATTGGTCCAGAAACTGGTTTTGCATGTGTACTAAGAAGGTGGTCATTGCATCTTTAATTGAGGTGATATTGATGCCACCAAGGCAGATTTGTTCATGGCCATCTTTATTCAGAGATACTCATCTATAAAGTGACTATGAGAATAAGAGTGCAGAAGGTACTTCCCTGATTGTGTGGTGTATGTCTGCTAAGCAGGTGCACATGTGGACAACATTAATTTTGTTTTATTCAGGTTTGTGGGTATGTGGAGTTTGTGTATGTTGTGGGAGTCATCCAACATGAGAACAATAAAACATGTCAACTGCAGGGAGAGAAAAACAGGAAAAGAATAAGTCGGAACAGTTAAGTTGGAACTTGTATTTTTATTGGTGTGGGGAGTTTAGGCTCCTGTTTAGGTTACAAAATTATTTACAGATCAAAATTATCTCAAATTAGTTGGATTTGTGTTTTATACTCATAAAACTGAAACAGGAAACTACAAATCAAAATAATTTGAAATCAATTTGACCTGAAATTCATTTTAAATTTCAACACACGTCATTCTGGCATATGCAACAGATGTCAGTAGTGTTTAACTTGCATTCATCTCTGGGCAAAACAAAATATGTTATTTCATATGTCCATAGGGTGTATGAGGTGCTGGTTAATCACTCCTGTGGTGATATATACACCAGGAAAGTGTCAGTGAAATTTGGTGTATGTTTATACCCAGTGTAGTGAATCATTGTGAAATGTCAGCAGACTGGCCTCATTTGCTCTCTGCAGATGTTGAGATACATGTCCTTTATGTCCTTTACTTAAGTTTCCTTTTAACTGCTGTACTGTCCTGAATGTTGTGCTGAAACCTAGAACCTGGCCAGCGGATAATACCCTGCAGGGACATGCCACAGTTGGCTGCAAACAAGCCACTCTCCTTTTGCAGTAGAGATGTCTTTTGAGACCCGATATGGAAATCACAAGTTTGTTTGCAGTGTTACTGCAATTACCAACAGTGTGTAAATTCTGAAAAAAAAGTATTAATAATTTCTGAATTTTTAAATTACATATGTATGCAACGACGTGAAGTAGAGAGACCACTTTCTGATCTTGAAGCTCTTCTTTTCTTTGATAAGTTACTTCCAGCAATACAGTTGAGCAATTTGTGGAAAAGCCCGGGACTATATTTTTTGGTGGACATTTTCATCCGGGATGTATAATTACTGCTATGGAGTTGTTTGTTGAAGGTTTATACAGGGGAATTTGAAAAGATTTCACTAGTTTGTCGATTGTTGATTCTAGAAAAAAAACGTTATTTATTAAATTTGAAAGAAGAAAAGTAAAAGTAGATGAGATGCAATAACCTTGCATGTCTGTTAACTGTTCTTTCATCTCGGTCAGGCTAGTTTAAAGGTGACTGCTTTTTTCTGCCTCTTGTCTGTACAGCTTGTTCACATCGACCACTATTTCGTTCTGGTGGGTCTTCCTTTCATCATTCTTTTGTATACAAAATAACAGAAAAGAATGCTATTACAACATACGGTGACTGAAAGGAATAACAACATGATAGGATTAACGCTTACCTTCTTGCGTTTTCTGTGCATGGTAGAATTGTTTTCAATTTCTTTCAAGTAATAGATTCGTTTACACGCGTGACACCACTTGCTGCCTTGTTGATAGTTCTGCTTTCTCTCCCCATAATTATCCAATACAGCATAAAGTCGAACTGGAATGACTGGAAGGTTTTTTTGTGTGCCTGTCAAGTAGAGGCGACGAACAGTGATTGTCCTGTCCCTCGATCAATCGCCGATGCCTCACGCACCTTTGAGTTTCTGCTGGCATGTTTGTTGCTCTAGCCAATCTGGTGGCAAGGGGCTTATTTCGCCAAAGCAGACTTCTTGGCGTTTCTTGTTTTCCGAGAAAACGAACAATTTCCATAAACCGACGAGAAATGTGCTAGAAGAAGCCAACACAACCCTGAAAGCATTTTGTCGCAACTTTTGAAACAAGTCAGCGCGGGGACCCTTTTCCACGAGAAAACAATTTTTACATAATTCCTACACCCTCTAAATTTCTGAGAAAATTTCTTTCCTCTAGGGAAATTTAAATTAAATTCTTATCTTTTAAAGGGTATCCTTATCTTTTCATTTTAAAGCCAGGGTGTTTTTCTCCTGTGAAAAGCTGGGCATTTTGATTAAGCGCGTGCCTGAGCCTGCATTTTTTGCCGCAGGTCCTTGCACATGCGCAGTTGTTTTTCAGCCCTGTTCCACTGCCTAACTAGCTGTGTGCTAGTGATGTTAACAAGCTGGTATCCTGACTCTTCACCTCGCAGTTGCTGCTCACTGTTCTTAATGGTTAGTTCCTTGTAAGTGTCAAATACAACGTCTATTCTGTTACAGCACACCCCTTCTTTCATTGCCATAGACAGGACAGTCATGGCGACATCACCAAAGGTCAGTTGATCTCCCTTTAGCCTTTGCAACAGAGACATGCAATCAATAACTGCAGCAAAATTTACAGGGATTTCCTCAGAGACCTGTAAAATTTTCTGTAACAGTGATGCTAGGGAGGCCTTGTTGGTCTTTCTCAGAAGGCCATCTGGAATTGACAAGGCCCAGGGAAGTGGTCCAAGAGGCTGTGAAGAAGGACCTGTCTGCTTTCAAAATAATCGATCGGTCGTTTGTTTGCACCTGTTTCTTCTTGTTCATGTCCCTGAATGTCTTGAGTTTGTTGGTCTTCAGAGGGTCATGGAATTTCCTGATTTGACGAGTCTTCTTCATCCTCTCTTCTTCACACTTTGCATAACATCTTTCACCATCCGCATATGCTGTCTTCAAGTCTGTAGTAATCTCTCTGGGGGCTTTCTTTGCTGTTGTAATGCTAATCAGGTCTTGGCTCTCAGAAAATGGATTAACCCAGCCTTGGATGAGGTCAACTATGGACGAAACTGCCTGCTCATCTTTCTTTATTCTTGATGACTGAAGCTCTGTATGCTGCGTTTCCAAGTTCTATCCTTGCACCATGTTTCTTAGCTGCCCAAGGAATGCACTTCGGTATTCTGCTGTGGGGTAGTAGCACTGAACAGTTGCAGGTTTTAAGCTAAAGCGTGTGGTTCCACCAGGATTCTGGGTATCTTTGTTCACTGTGACCTCAGTTGTCTGGGCAACTGGAATCCGCTCAAACGGAATTGCTGCTGGCTAATTGAACGGAAAAACTGCCCTCCTTGAATGCCTTCTGTAATTCAGGATTTTTGTCACCGAGATTTGTCATCTGAGCAAAGTAAGGAGTCGGGTATCGTGAATAGTTCACCTTGTCATCGGCGAAACACCAAGGGATCATCATTCGTATGGAATGGAGATGTAAATCTCAGTCACCTTCACGAGATGCCGGCAACAGGCCAAGAACTATTCCCTCTACCACATCCACATATGACATCCAGAATGCTGAACGTTCATCGTTATTTTGACAAAGATGATTCAGGAAGTCTCTCCACATAGTCATCACTTGAGGCAGGACTGGGCATTGAAGCAGCTGGTCTAAGCTCTCTTACTTCAAATTATTAGCCAGTGTATCCACTTGCTCAAGAAAAGACGCCACTGCGATGGGATGATTGGGATCGCTACTCTCAAGTCTTCTCGTGAACTCTGCCCATGGTAACCTCATCAGTGCTTCATACAGGTACTTGTGTGCGCGCACGCCACGGTTGTAATGTTTTGCATCAATGACACAACTTATGGAGCCCTCAACAACTACCTGTGGTTCAATTAAGATGTCCTTCAAACCACTATCTCCAAATCTTTTGCCCAGGATAGCTAATGCAACGCAAATCATGTGAAATGTTCCAATTCGCAAAACGATGTTCGAAAACTGGTCTTGCTTCCATGCAATTTCTGCTGCTTTTGCGTAAAGTGCGTGATCCAAGGCAATGACAATTGATGATAGATCAAGTTTCTTCCCGATTTCCTCTGACTGGTTAAGGATCTCAAACACTGTCGTTAATTCTGTTACTGGAGCATTTATTGTCGGGAGATACTCTACGACATCTGGTGTTACTTGAACTTGATCCCTTGTTTGGATGTTAAATCCGGTCCAACTAGGCACCTTTGGTCTTTTGAATTGACTTGCCTTGCAAGGATCCATAGCATGTTTTTCAGCTCTGCATTTCTCGCAGCTTTTGTTGGCTTCACCTGCATAGTCAGCCTTGGTTTGGAGAGGATGTGGTCCCACACGAGGGCCAGCAACATATACGTCAAGTTGGGGTTGATATTCTGTGCTCAACATACTCTGTTTCCTTTTGTCAATGCGTGGTAGGTCTTTGGGCGGTGGTCAGGACTGAAGACTCTAGGCTGTACAGCGATTCCATTGACACAGTGGGATGTTCCTTTCCCTGACAGGGTCTCTTCTGTTCTGTCTATGTTGTCCCAGGCGAGGTTTGTGAAGACGTGTGCTTTGACACTCTCTTCTGATGGATTTTTATTCTGTGGATTTCCAGTTAGAAGTCCAACTAGAAAACGATGCAGCTGGATAGGCATTTCCACGGCATTTGACAGATCAGATGAGTGGAAGGCCAGGCAGTAGGTTTCATATCTCGTCTTATGACTTCCCGGATCTGTGATGAAACTTGGTCTGTTATCCTATTGACATCAGTTAGCTTTACCTTCCAGATTGCTAGCTCTTTACGGAGATTATCATTATCAAGGACAACATCCTTAAACGATAAGCTATCAGGAACTAACAGCAACTTTCTGGAATCATTTGGGAAAATATGGATAGAATTGCCCAGTTCTGATTCAAGCCTTCTACGGATGTTCTTCTTTGAGGTAGTTTTGAGAGCTTCACCCTTGCTGGACATGAATGCTTCCAGTGTCTCGGTAAGCTGGGCAACTGATACGACCTTCTTATGTGGAATTACTTCGTTTCTGATGTAATGAAAAAGTTGTACGTATGCTTCTACCTCAGCTACTTCGTATGATAGCATGTCAATTACCTGTGACGAATTCTCCACTTCTTTATCACCTACATGATCACGTTCTTTGGTTTTAATGTTGGTGTAACTTTTATAGCATGAAGCGTGGTAGTGGGCTTCTGCAGCCACTGTGTCTCTGCTAGATATAGCAAGAATTCTTGCATCGTTGTTCAATATTGCACAATGATGGAGTGTCGCATCAGCCCTCAGTTGTACAGCCTAGATGAGTTTCTCTCCTTGATTTTTCATGAATTTAACCTTGTTACAGAAAATGCATACAGGATCATATACTTTCCTTTCTGTGGATGGTCTCCTACACTGCCTTTTGTGGGACTGGATTCTTCATCAACTGACTCTTCTCTTTTTCGCTTAATAAATTCTAAATCTCTTTTCATAGTAGACAGGCTTCTACATTTTCGGTGGTATGCGATGTTTGGTATGTGATTTTCGTCTATTGTTTTGGGGACGTCCAAAAGTGCCTGATGATTTCGAACTTTGGCTGCTTCCAGCAAAGCCAGCCAAGAGCTGATGTCCTTTGGAGACACAAGATGTTCTTCCTCTTTATCACAACTTTGATTTATGCGTTATCACTGGACAAGCCTGTGTACATAATGGGGGACTTGAACTGTAATCTTCTCAGCACCGAATCTAGAGAATCGAAATCTTTAA
>JAEMWC010000790.1:347500-370000 GCA_016490735.1 Pachyseris speciosa
AGCCCCATTGGGGAGGTAACAATAAAGTATGTATGTATATTGTATTATGCACTGGCGCTTGTCCTTTTCCATTCAATCTGAATGGCAAACTCAAGCTCAGTAAATGGAGAATTTAAATAGATCTATTATGTACTCTGAAACAATAGCATAAATGATATCAACGATTTCATATTCGTTGTAGATGCACTAGTAACTTAGCACTCGGTAATAGATCGAGTATTTTCAAACTTTAGATCGAACTGAAAGTTTGATTTCTAAAACAGTTTTAAAAAGATTTAATGCGAGCTGATTTGTTTTCTTATGATACAAAATACAATTTAAGTTCTAAATAGATAAAAGGTGAATTATCAGAAAGAAAACCGAGAAGCAGAGATTTTGCATAAAGGCGAGCAAGTTTTAAAAAATACTAGAGTTTTTATGAAGAAGGTTAAAGATATTTCCAGCTATTGATTGCCACGACAGAAATTGACTGTTTTTCTTTGTTTGTTTGTACTCTAGATTATGTTTTACTGAACATCTCATGTCGTGCCTCAGCTCTGCTTAGCTCTGATTACAAAGTTTGTAAAAGTGATTCATTCAAAATTAAGAGTACACAAAACTAAATATTTATAAAATTCATATTTTGTGGAATAATTAAGTGACTGATATCTAGTAGTTTAAACACTTACCTTAACGAAGTTAGCCTTTTCAAAATGGCGGATACATCAAGGAACAGAGTTCTCAGACATGAGAAGGGTTTGGATTAATTCAAGCACGTCAAGTCCCTCCTGCCCTAGTATAATTTTATTATGTCAGCCGTCGTATTAACCATTTAGTAAACTGAAATAGAACGACACAGCCAGGAGGACACAGTAAATAACTATTTATTTTTTAAAATGGTTATGACAGCTGACGTGATAAAATTATTCTAAGGAGAGGGGTCACTGGGAGCTCTCTCGAAGCAATCACCCGGCAAAAAACAAACATATATAAGGTTATCTTCTATGAAAACAAGAACATTTATCTTACCAATGGAAGTTGCAGGACAACAAACATCTTACCGCGCCGTTCATAAAGATAATCCAAGTAGACTTGTCCTATAATTTTAGGGTTGTTCTTTGAAGTCCAAATTCGTTCGAAAGTTATCCTGGCACTATACGTGTCTTGTGCACCGTAGATACATAAAGGGAAGATCGCCTTCTGGTATCTGCAAAGCTTGTCATGGCCATCTAAAGACATAGTACAGTCTGCTACCTTTCGAATCCAGAAAATAAAGAAAACAGTGTTATAACTGCTCCTAATAGCAATTTCAATGCGATGTCATTTCAAGTAAAAAATGGATAAAAGTCTACTTACACCAGTAACAAGAGTATTGGTTCTCCAGTGCTGCTTTGCTTTTCCCACACCTCCTCTAGCTTGAAGCCGTTCCAGGGAAACTTCTTTCATGACTGTGTAAACAACATCATGGGGCACATTTAGCCCGTGAATCTCGGGTACCTTTTGTTGCATGGAACAATAGCCAAGCAGCTGTCCTGGATGATCCATTTCGCGCCTCACAGCTTCTTTCACATCTTCAACACCCGCTTCATAATCTGTGAACTTTATGTCAAAGTACTGCAGCCTGTGTTCTAAAGTTCGCCCACTCCATGCATACATTGGGTATTTCGATTCTATGAAGGCTAAAATCTCACTTTTTTTCAGTTTTGCCGGACCTACCTAGATAAATCATCTTTAAGCGTTTGGTCTTGCATCCAGTCACCATTCCTGATTTGATTTGCCGCCATCCTCTGTGGAAAACATCATGACCCAAGTGCATTGTGCGCTCTGGCATCGATAGGCCACAAGCGAATTGTTTTTTAGAAAAACCTTATGGCACTGCTAGGCCAAGGAAAGATTATTTTCGTTTCATTTTACTTTTTCTTAAAAAGGATTTTGTTTAACTTTTTATTGTTTTCGTTTAAATTTTATTTAAAGTATTTCGATATTAATTTTTTTCGTTTAAAGTTTAAAACTAAAAGGAAATAACATAATAAATTACAGGAAACTTACAAGATACTACACAATTCCTAGGCCACCATAGAAGAGGAGTGACTACCAAGAATCAACAATTATGGAAGTTTGCTAGGATTAGCTTTCATGTTCAAAGTATTTGAAAACTTTTGCTTTTAATGGTTAGCGTAGATTGCAATGATCGCGTCTTCATTGTATAAACGATTGCAGAGCCAGAGGAAGAATCTGCAATACACTGTGGATCAGAAGCGGAGGCATCAAGAAGTTACAGCAGTTGTAAGTCGGCTTGCAAAACTAACCAAAAAATGGAAATGGTCGTGGCTGTTCCCAGTTTTCTCGATTTACTGTGTCCACATGTGGCACAAGCCATGTTATAAACATGTTCCTGTCTTCATTATCTTTGCAGAATAATGAAGGTGCAGCCCGAGAACGGCTACCAGCAAGTTCACTGGAAAGGCAAAGGCACAAAATCGAAAATGCCAGGCAAGAAATAGAGGTGAGAAAAACGTTTCTTCTTTAAGATATAACCTTAGCAGATGGCCTTGCCTATTTTTCTGTATAAACCTAGTTATATTTTGTTTTTTTCTTTTTATAGCAGAGCTCTGGCGACCCAAAGGGCCGCCAAGTGGAGCAGCATGAAAAAATATGGAAAAAATATGGTAACCCATCTATTCGAGAAAATTTGGTTTGGTCACCGTAGGTACGTCCATACGTCTGTACGTCTACGTCCGCCCTTCCATGTATGCAATGTGAAATGACGGCCATACTCCAACTGACAGGCTAGTTTACAGCGCACATCTCTGATATTGGACAACCATGTTATGGCCAATTGACACCTGTCGAAACAAGGTATCCACTGACCAATATTACGTGACCATATCGCGGGCTCAAGTTAAGACTTCATCTAGGTCAGCTTTTTTTTTTTGAAGTTGACCACTGACCAGTGACCACTGACCTGCTAGTTTTTGATTGTATCGTAGGTTCAATCCAGTTTTGGGACACCCAAACCAAAACGAGGCTTCATTTTTCGCGCACTTTCTGTGGCTCGAGATTTCACATTCAGTTGGTTTCTTCATTTTGAGCAAAACAACTTCAGTTTCTTCGAAGTTCAGTTGCTGTCTTTTAATCTACGTAAAAGGCATAAAAATCAAGAACTACTTAAAAGATACTCCAGAAGGTGAATTTTTAACATAAAATGGAAGAGCAAAAGGTTTTTCTCAGGAAATTCTTAAAGTTTGGATCCACTTGTATAGCGCCCGGACTGTGTGGTTGAAAAAGAAAATGATTTAATGCTTCAAGGGTTTGTTCACTTTTAATTACCACAGTATCTTGCAGCTCACCACGAGAGTTCACTTAACAACTCACCGGCACTTTATTGGGAGGAACGATTAGCTCAAACTTGGTGGAAGATGATCTTTCTTTGGACAAACCATTTGCTATTTTTGTAGATGCGGGTTTTATTATACTGGATCGATGCGTATTTTCAAGTGGTAGAAAGCTCAACAACACAGGTAACTGAAATAAATTGAAGGTTATCATTTGGTTTAATCGTTGTTACTTTTGTTCAGGAATGAAACTTGTATTTTTGTCTGGACTGGATATAAATAACAATCTACTCGTTTTGGACACAAAGAAGTAGCTAGTCGAATTGTTTGTTTGTTGTTTTGCAAGCGAACAAGTGTTTTTCCTCCACTTGGCTGACTGTACATGCTTTTCGACGTCTGTGTTTCTACAGTGTTAAGAACTGAAAGAAACGTTTGCCCTTATGTTATTAACACGTAATCGCAATGAGTCCTCATAAAATTAAGGATTAGTATCACTTATGTTTTGCGTGACAAGGGAAATTTCAGAAACTTTCTGAAAACTGGCACAAGTGATATTAATCCTTAATTTTACTTGGCCCGATGCGATTACCTATCCAAATTATCAGGATTGTTTTCCTTTTTTTCTTTTCTACGACATTTAAGCTTATGTTCAAGCTTAACTTACTACAAAATATGTTTGTTAAGTCCTGGCTAAAAGATCAAACATTTTCATCCATTGTCATGTTTGTCAAGTGTAACGTTTGGTGGCTAAATGCAAAACAATGTTTGACCAAACACGGGGCCAAGTGAGTCCACACATAATTTTTGCATATCGTTACTGAAATTTTCGATGTTGTGTGGCTCATTTCGTTGCTTTTTTCCGTTTATGCATGATTTGTTTGATTCATTGACGGTCTCAAAGAAGGCGAGTGACCAAGATCATCATGGTTCTCAACAATGGCCGAGGAAGTCTTGACTATGCAAGGCGACTTCTCGACAACGATGACCCACTTCCATCACAACCTGGTCCCTCTCACAATGGCTGTGACTGGTGCATATGCCAAAACTGCATAAATATGCCCACCCTAGACGAAAACAAGTGCTGTAGTCGGAGGGAATGCATTACCTCCTACAAACTGTTCCAGAACCTCTGCATTGATGGACATGTCCTCGAGTTGGAGATTCTTGCCAGGTGTGACATTTGAGTAGAGCCACTTGACTTCTCAGTGGCAAGTTTTAGGAAGGCTGGTTACAAACAGTTTATTGTATGGGAAGACAGTTACCTTGGAAAGGGCAATAGAAGAATCATTCCTTCTTGTGCAGTAAAAAGGATCTGAGCTCAGTATCCCACACCTGACAATGTCTACATGGGTTTTAGGGCTGAATAACCGTCCAGAACAATGTGAGACATATTCAGCAAATTGGTACATTTGTTATTACTATGGGGACAGTGTGTTATTTTACTGTCCGGGGACAAAAAGTACAAATTTCTTTGCCTGACCTGGTTGTTTCTTGGGTTGATGTCTCAATGTGGACTGGATTCATATTGAACTTACCGTAGTAGGTAATCTTAGACTTTCAATAGAGCTTAGGGCATGTGCATAGAGGATGTTCACACGATTGTCGTATACCCAAAACTAATGCACTGACCCTGGCTGAAAACCACCACTGCAACCAAATCACTATCATTGGTTTTGAATTTTTTCTGATTGTTTGACAAATATGTGTGGGATTTGCCATCTAATCACAGAATGAAGTAAAACAAAACCTAACTAAAAAAGAATTATTTTTGACACTCGATTGAAAATTTACTGACCATTCGCCACTTCCACATCTCCCATAATACATTCTGTTTGCCCCCCATCCCCGTCCCTCCAAAAAAAAATTGCATAAGCATTGTTTTCAATTCCTCTCGGGCCAATTGTAAGTCCCAAGAGAAATTGAGAAAAATGCTTGTACAAAATTTTGGGGGACGAACAAAGTATATAATGAGAGATGTGAAAGCAGTGAATTGGTATTTTGCATAACGAAAGATTGATACTGATCAAGTATTCTCAGTTATTGTCAGGTTTAGACATAAGGTCACAGCCCCCTCCACTTCCCAAACACACACACACACAAACGTTTTAGGAAGGCTGGTTACAAACAGTTTATTGTATGGAAAGACAGTTACCTTGGAAAGGGCAATAGAAGAATCCTTCCTTCTTGTGCAGTAAAAAGGATCTGAGCTCAGTATCCCACACCTGACAATGTCTACATGGGTTTTAGGGCTGAATAATTTTGGATATATGTCAAAAACCGTCCAGAACAATGTGAGACATATTCAGCAAATTGGTACATTTGTTATTCCTATGGGGAAAGTGTGTTATTTTACTCTCCGGGGACAAAAAGTACAAATCCACTTCCCAAACACACACACACACCAACACTAAGTCACCACTATTCCATGGATTGCTCATAGGGTAAGATAAAAAGCCATCTACAAATTATGGCTGAAAATGACCAATTCCAATGGCTTCACCGATCATTACAAATAATGATTGCCATACAGACGAGACAAAATTTTAGAAAGTACCATATGTGGTATTGGTGACTAGCGCAAAACTGTTCTTATATACTGTTCTTATAAACTGTCAGTTCTAATGAACAGCCATACTAAGTAGTTTACTTAGAATCGCTTGCCGTGTAACAGATAAAGCAAGAAACAAATTTGATCTCCATGTTGCACATAATATAGGCATCTCAACGTTCTGAAAACTAAATTACTTGAATTTGTCTAGCAAAAATGACTCACTATTACCGGGGTTGCCACTCACTGGGATAGAGAAAATTCCCTGACTTTTCACTGACCACAAACCAATATTCACTGACCATCCAAGGCAAATCCTCGGGCAATAAAGACAGCAACGAAGTCACAGAAGTCAGCTTGTAGAAATTTTTGGAAACAACATTACCTCTGCTAAAAGCTGGAAACTCTTTCACAAACCTAGTTGCAAGCCAAAAGTACATTTTTTCTGACTTTACACTGACTTTCTGTTGGAATTTAGACTCTTTCTGGCTTGATGCACAACTCCTTGACCTTGAAAAAACTGTTTTTCCCCGACTTTGACAACCCTGATTATAATTGAATAATTAAAAAACATCCCATTTGATGTCACAGAGAATAAAGGGGATGGTTTAAATGGCCTTCTTTTCGCCTTAATCGACTTTGATATTGTTTTACAAGGATTGCCAACTTTGTGCTTTCTCTTATGGCAATAGTTGGTGACAAATGCGTTGGGTGATGTTCTGGAAGAGACACCACCCTTCCAGCAGTTTCTTCATCATCCACCCTTCCTTTCATGATGCTTCCCATTAAGTATGAAATTTAGTGAAATGACTTCTCAGCTTTCACAGGTTCAAGGTGCCATCTTTTAGTACGCTTGGAGTACTGCTTCTTCCACAGTGCCTGCCCATCCTTTGTAGTCGTTTGAGGTCGGAAAATGTGCATATTGTGGTCAAGCGCAGCCAGGAACATTCTTAAACAGAAAGCAAGGAAGCTGTGGACACAAAAGTTCCTTTTAGACCATTTGTATGTGATAGCTCAATTGGTTGTAGCATAAGACTATACAAAAGGTATGGAGATCCAGCAGAATACCCAACACAATATGTAGCAATATGACTAAAAAGATAAATATGCTTAATTTTTCACAGCCATCATGCACTGCACTTGTTTCAGAACATTATGTTTGACGATGTACTTACTCAAAGGCATTCCTCTTGGGGGCATACTTTACCATCATGCTGTTGAAGTTTTCCAACAGGCTTGTATACCTAAAACGTAGATGCATACATTTTACCTTGACGCCATGGCTTGGTAATTGTACACATACTCGTGATAGGGTTAGGCTTACACTGTACACATGAACTATCAATATTACTTAATGCCGTGATTAAAAAAATAACTGAAAAGTGATTTCATACAAAATGCGGTAGTAGCCCTTTTCTTTTCTTTTCTTTTCTTGTGAGCAAGACATGTACTCTGTCTCTTAAAACAAAGCATAGAAAATACAATACCAGTCAAACAGTCAGTGGCAGTTTAGTCCACATTCTTCCTACAAAAGACTAAACTAAAATTTGGGGTATGGAGAAATTATCAAACATTGCCTAATACTCACTTGAACCAAACATAGAAGATCAAGTTCTCCAGCCATTTCTTGTCGTAAATGACCTTTTGGAGAGCTTTCATTACTTTTGACCCCTTTCTAGGATTGGGTTGTCTCTCTCCGATGCCACAAGTGGTGCATGAGAGCATTGTCCATCATGCCATTCATGCTCACCGACCACATGGTGAAGAAACCCAAGCCACATGTTCTGTGGGAAATTGGAAATTGCAAGATATGTGATACATAAAGAAAAGGATAGTGTACATTTAGAGTTGTTTCTAGGGGATGTGGGTTCAAACCCCGCTAATGGTATAAGCATTTTTCTTGAAATTAAAATGTCATCCATAGGTTGTCCGTCTTTGGTCTACTTTGAACTTTCTATTACTATTTCACTGAAGCTTCAACTGTGAAACACGTGTTGATCCTTCCGAGAGCAAAAGATGCTCTGCTGGTTCAAGAGTATTTAGCTTGTTTATGTCTGAGTATGTATAATTATGTTGCAGGTAAACATTAAATTAAGGTAAAAAAAATTAACCTAGTTTGAAAATTGATTCCCTTTTGTCTCCTAGTCACAATTATTCATAATAAGTGTTAGGAGACAAGGAGAATTGAGATTTGACCTGGTTACTTTTTTTTGCTAATGCTTTCGCTCAATCTTAAATTTGTTACATTTAAGGGGTAATGCCCACTACCATGTGGCCTTAGTTCCGTAAGAGTGGCTTCAGCTTACCAGATAACATTAATTTGTGAGGCATCCTTGTCACTCCAGCCACATCCTATAAGCTTTACATTTTCCATACTCGGATATAGACAGGTAAAATATTCTTGAACCAACCTGCACCATATACATTATCATAGCTGTACCTTCAATTTGACTACACCGCCATCTGGTTGTTGACAACAGAATCAGAAATGGTTTTGTATGGGCTCAACCCATTCACACATGACAGAACAGTCCTTAAACTGACAGCCTATTGAAATAATTTTCTGGAACTTCAGTTTCATGAAGCAATGAAGACTACTTCAGTTGGTAACTTTATAAAAAAAAAGCCACAGTAAATAAGTAATACAACATTTAAAGTCTTTCAGATCGCTTACAGCTTAGTACACCAAAACACGCGGCAAAGACGCGTGCGCGGAGCACCATGATTAAAAAAATTTGATAACCCATCTGCTTGAGAAAATTTGGTTTTGGTCACTGTATGTCGTACGCCCGTATGTCCGCCCCTGCATGTATGCCAAGTGAAAAGTCACACTCAAGCTAAACCTGTTCTTCTTTGTGCATTTAGCAAGAAATAGTTGGAAAGACAAACAAAATCTGAAGACAATAAGGGAAGAAACTTATGATCTTTGAGCAGTATTGGCATTATATTTTCTGGGCTGTAGCTGGACGAAAATTGTTACCAAGGCAATGCCGGTTAAAAGACTAAAATCACTTTAGAATGTATGGCCTCTTACAGGAACCTCAAACCAATGCTTAATGCAACTGTGAAACTGGAGAAAGGGGATTAGTTTCTAAAGATACTGTGGTGCTGCGTCGGTGGGGGAGTGAAACACGAAAATTTGGTTTATCAACGGAGTTGATAATGTAAATTGACCACCGTACAGGGATTCGATTAGCTGACGTTTCAAGCGTTAGCCCTTCGTCGGAGCAAATCGAGGAATTGTGGGTTGTGTGTGGTTTATATACAGAAAATGGAGCTACGCTATCGGTGGTAACATGGTAACGTGAAAAACAGGAATAAATTAATTGAATGAAAAGTGCTCGTTGATACCGTGGGGATTAAGAGTGCCAATTTGAAAGATAAGTTTTTGCTCGAGATTTTTACGGCTTTCCGTGGTACCTTGATGTAGGGAAAGGCCGGAGATCGACATGTGTTGTTTGGAATGGCTAGGGAGATTAAAATGCTGAGCGACAGGTTTGGATGCATCTTTGTCATCTTTCTCAAAATTCCAAACAACACATGTTAATCTCCGGCCTTTCCCTACATCAAGGTACCATGGAAAGCCGTAAAAATCTCGAGCAAAAACTTATCTTTCAAATTGGCACTCTTAATCCCCACGGTATCAACGAGCGCTTTTCATTCAATTAATTTATTCCTGTTTTTCACGTTACCATGTTACCACCGATAGCGTAGCTCCATTTTCTGTATATAAACCACACACAACCCACAATTCCTCGATTCGCTCCGACGAAGGGCTAACGCTCGAAATGTCAGCTAATTGAATCCCTGTACGGTGGTCAATTTACCTTATCAACTCTGTTGATAAACCAAATTTTTGTGAAACTGGAGAGCCTGCTTTATATTTTCATAAGACACAATAAAAAAAGTACCATCAATTCGACATTTTTACCGAGGCAAGTGCCTTGGTTCGCCTCATGCTAGCTACGGCCCTGGTTTTAAAAAATTTTTAAAAATTGAACCTGTAAGTCTCAACGTTTGGATATTTTTGCTGGCTGTGTACGTGTCTCTGAGGGAACATTGTTTTAAAAGCTTGTTAAGCTTTAATTAACTTGATTTAAGGCAGAAACTCAAGCTCGAGTGAAAACAAAAGCCGATCAAATGCTTGTGCACGTCTCAAAATCTGACATAAAGATGTCAACAGTCTGTCAAAAGTATCAAAAACCAGTGCACCTCACTCGTCAATTGAAAAAGTTTTAGAGATCTTCGCAGAAAGTGGCCTGTAAGGAACAATTAAGTTTTGCCATCTATAAACATGCAGTCTTAATTTGTTTGAACGGGTAAGAATCAGCGTTTGTATGTTAAAAACAGAGAAATGGGTTGACTGGCTGGCTGGCTGGCTTTCATAAATTTTATAGTGGACGGGGCTGTGAGTGAAATGATCGTGTTGTTGGCAAGCGCTTTCTTTGTTAAGTGGATGTTTTGGCACTGAGAGTCATTAATTGAAGAACGTTCTTCGGAAGATATGGGAAGTAACAGTAAAACTACCAAAGCACTTTAGGGTTTTGTGTCTGCTTAGTCAAGGAAAGATATTGTGGAAATGGCGCTATTATTCAGCTCTGCCACGTTTCGAGTGATTGCTGGATGTGATTCCTGTTGACTGCTATAAACGATCAGGTGCAGACCCTCTTTTATGTCTCTTCTACGCACATTTATGTCAAAATTGCTTAACAATTTTTCTAGCTTAATACGAGATGTTTTTGTCACTAGTCTAATCTCTCCACCTTCTCCAAGAATATTTAAAGAAACATTATTACGTACATTGCTTTGTCTTTTAGGTTTCTGAACCACATTCAATTCCTGTTGACTGCTCTAAACGATCAGTTTCTCTTCCACGGGCATTTATGTCAAGATAAATACCGATTTTTCTAGCTTAATCAGTAGAAGCTATTTTTGTTACTAGCTATTTTTGTTACTAGCTAGTATTTTCTCCACCTTCTCCAAGAATCTTCAAACAAACATTTGCATCGTACTTTGTTTGCTTCCAGTGTTTTTTTTTGATCCGCTTTGAATTCCTTTACGCTTTCATCTTAAAGTAGTCTGGACTCAAGAATGTCTGTTGTTTTTTGCAAACCTTTGCTATCGAAAACTGTTCTTTTTTCTCGCTTCTACTCAATTTTTTTGGACACAAATTAAACTAGCCCAAGGAAAGCCATGCAAAGTTGCTCGGTGACAGTGGGCAGCTCCGATTTTAGGCTTGGCCTGGTTAAATGTATATATGGTCTTCACCTTTTCTTTTTTAATCGCTGCATAACAGACTGGAATAGTATTCCATTGAGCATCATGCCTGCACCTTCTTTAAGGAGTTTTAAGTCCTATCTTCTACATTATTTGTGTCAATTTTAAATCAGGTGTAACTTGTGAATGACAAGTATGTAATTTAATTTTTTTGTTTTGTTTTGTATCAACTTACTTGTATTTGCATGACAAAGTATTAGGTGGGTTCACACTAGACCCTCAAGTGCACATCAAGTGGACTTGAGTCCAACTGTACTTAGAACGCACTTGAAGTGCACTTAGAGTTTTCTGTAGAAATAGCGACTTCAATGAGCGACCTCAATGCAGCGAATTTAATGCAGTTTTTGTGTCCAAATGGTCCAAATGTAGTGCCAGTGAACTTGACAAACTCCTGCTTTGAATAGGCTGAAAAGAGTAAACAGAAGGAGTAGCTTGCACTGGAACGTATTGCATTTCATTTCCAACACCAGATGCACTAAGTCTAGAATCCACGTTGTGTCTGTAAATAGAATTAAAAAGGAAAATAATTCCATTGCTTTGCCATTCACGAGTACTGGAAGATTCAGATGATCCAAAAAATACCCACATGTCTTTGGTAAAGGATGAAAAGGGGTAAAATGTCCAAGAGATACAATCATCCTGATTTACCACTTGCCTGAAAAACGCCATTATACAGCCGCAAAGCGAAGAACCTTGATAACTAGTCACTTTTTGCAGTAAACGCTTGCATTTCCGTAAAAACCCATCTACAAATGATTGACATACCAGTAATTAGCTTTAAACGCTTTGATTGGACAAGTGCACTCTCAAGCAAGGTATCGACCATACATGAGAGTGCACTTCGGCACTATGATCTTTTTCACGTTTCCTTGACGACTAAGTACGATCAGTCAAGTGAAATGCTTTGAAGCAGAACCCGTTCACACACAAGTTCGTCTCACGTGCACTTGAAACCGAACGCAGTCACACACAAATGATCTCAAGTGCACTTGAAACTCCCCTCAAGTGCATTTGAAATGTCTAGTATGAACCCACCTATTATTAAACTTAAGATTAAACTTAAAGTAAGCTCTTTCTCATCAATGTACACATCCTTTGGACTTCCTTCTCCTGCATACAGTCTTTCAATTAATTTTATTAGTAGCTGGTCACACCAATCTTGTGGGGTGTTTGCATGACATTTGGCACTAATATTTAATGGGATTTCTGATGTTTGATGAAGTATGTTGTGTAATTTCAAATGTACATGGAGAAATGTGAGACTAGTCCTTACCTTTCTTGCAAAATAGAAAATCAAGTTAAGATGGCTGACACTGATTTCAAGCACTTTTGTTTTGATAAATCACTACCTTAAATCCTTATACTACATTCTTAATTACCTTGATGGTGGTATCAAAGAAATGCCCACTATTTTATTATCAAGTTGTTTGGTCCTGCACTTGGCCGGCCAGAAGAGCAGCTGGATTTCTTCTGTAGATGCAATGATTGATTGAGCTTAATGCTAGCAAGCAGTTTTTGGTGATATTAAGGTCAAGACGTAACTGATCAAAAGGAATATCTTGGTCTTAATTCATATCATCTAATTAATTTATTGATTTCCATGTATCTTTCTTTCATAATTATTTTGAGGCAAACATATATGCAGAGGATAGACAATTTCTGATTTCCGACTGTCTCATGGGAGGCTGTGGATAATTGAAATTGCATTCATTGTGAAGTGGTGCTCTAAATCACTATATAACTGATGTGATACTGATTCAAAGGAGCAATCACCAGGCTTCTCCACCAATATCTAGTGGCCCTAAACCATACCTTAGTAGCCTACAGTTTAATGGAGAAACAGGGAAACATATTTTTCATATATGTGACCCTCCACGGGAAAACAGGGATAAAGGTGATAGCACGCTCACAACACGCTAACACAGCACGCTTAGTGTGTCCTGAGACACACTTTATGCGCATATTTAATTCATTGAACAATAAAGGACACATTAGGTTTTGTTTAGGATATGTTAACACGCTAAACCTTTTGTTGGATTTGCGTGCTAAACCTTGACACACTTAGCGTGCGAGTTTGCACGCTAAAACACACTACAGCACACGAGGGCAAAAAGAAAAATGGCAGAAATATTTCGATGTGTGATCCAAATACCGTGTTTTTATTAAGTTTAACGAATATAAATTTATTTATTTATTTATTTATTTGCCATTTTCACAATATTTACTTTTAATACACGTAAGTTAGTGGCGAGGAGACCTTAGGAAACCACAAGGCTTATAGGAGAGGCCACCTCGAAGGATAATATATAAGTATAATTTGGTGCTGTGTGAGTGCGGCATGACAGATTCAGGATTGTTTAAATAAAAATTCTAACATTTTTTTCTTGAAGGTAAGAAAACTTGCTGAACAGGTAATTGAAGTAGGGAGAGAATTCCAAATAATAGGACCTTGAAAGAGAATTGTAAATTGCTTAATGTTTGTACGACAGAAATGAGGGCGGTAACATCCAGCCGTCCTGGTGCCATAATTATGAATTTCACTACTTGTCTCAAACAAGTTGAGGAACATAGGAGGCAACAATTGATTATGATAGTAAAACATAAACTTGGCTATTTGAAATGAGTTCACTTGAAAAATATCAAGGATACCCAATTTAGCAAACAATGGAGCAGAATGTGCTCGATAATCGGAATTGGTGATGGCTCGCACAGCACGCTTTTGCAGAATGAAAATCTTATTTAAGTTGGACACATACGTGGACGACCAAGAAGAGTTACAATAGGTGATATAGGGATAAATTAATGCGTAGTACAGAGATAATTTGGTTTTTACTGATAGGTAGAATCGAGCCCTGAATATTATACCAACTGACTGAGAAATCTGTTTAGAGACATAGCTAATGTGGTGTTTCCAAGTGAGGTGCTCGTCCACGTATATTCCTAGAAACTTAGTTACGTTAGTCTGTTCCAGAGAATGATTTCCAAAAAAAAAAGAGAGATTACAATTAAGTTTCTTTTGTCTCGACTTAAAGATGATATAACAAGTTTTTTTTAAATTGACAGAGAGCTTATTACTTTTCAACCACATGTCATAGTTACACAATTCATCATTTAAAACAGATTGCAACTCAATGGGGTCAGAGTGAGAATAAAAAATACTTGTGTCGTCAGCAAAAAGTAAAGGCTGAGTTAATTTAGAGGCGTTAGGAAGATCATTTATATATAGTAGAAAAAATAACGGACCCAAAATGGAACCTTGAGGGACACCACACTTGATGGTCTCCATTGAGGAACAGGCTAGATTAAATTGAACAAATTGTTGTCGGCAAGAAAAATAGCTTTTAATCCACTGCAGAGCCACACCACAGATACCATAATGTTCCAACTTGGTGAACAGAATTTGATGATTAAGAGTGTCAAATGCTTTGGAAAGATCTAAAAACACCCCTGCAGTAGTTTCATGTCGATCAGTTGCGGAGGAAATTTTATTAATGAGATGAGTTAATGCGAAGGAAGTTGAATAATTTTTCCGAAAACCAAACTGATAACAATATAAAATTTCGTATTTTTCAACAAATTCTATTATCCTGTTATACATAACTCTTTCGAAAAATTTCGAAAAATTTGGTAATAAGGAAATTGGTCTATAATTCACAAAAAGACCAGGATCTTCTACTTTATAGATGGGAATCACTTTGGCAATTTTCAGTTTATCCGGAAAAATACCTTTAGAAAATGAGAGATTAATAGTGTCCATCAGAGGTGCAGAAATGAAGTGAAAAGAATTTTTGATCACGTGCATTGGGATGTTGTCATAGCCCGGGGCTTTCTTCGGTGCAAATGAACTGCAGATATCTTCCAGTTCATTAATAGAAGTTGGAGTTAGGGTGATAGGTGAGTTGTTATTGCCACTGAGGAAAGAACGAAAGGAACAATTAACTGTGGGTATAGAATTTGCCAAATTGGGACCAATATTAGTGAAATATTTGCAAAATTTATCAGCAATCTCAGCGGGATCCGTTATAGTACTGTTCTCTGACTTAAATGACGAGGGCAAAGAGGACTTACTCTTTCGTTTGTTGATAACTTCGTGCAACAGTTTCCAAGTTTGTTTAAGATCTTTTTTCGCACTCTCAAACTGATTGTCATAATATGAGCGCTTGGCGACGCGAATTAAATGATTCAGTTTGTTTTTGTATGCTTTATAGTGCGATTCGCAGGATCTGTTAGATGACCGGATTAATCGTTTGTAGAGTCTATTCTTCTCCTTAATAGATTTGAGGAGGCCAGGGGTTAACCAAGGGGAGCCGAGTTTTCTTAACTGTCTATTTGTAATGGCCTTCAACGGGAAGCTGGCGTTGAAAAGTCTGGAATATTCATTGATAAAGCCGTTGTAAGATTCATTTGGGTCATCCTCGTTAAGAAAAGTGGACCAATATGTGTGAGAAAGAGAATCATTGAATTTCTTAATGTTGTCTTCATTAAAAGAGCGCTTGAAAATTTTCTTTACTCCAACGTGCGGTGTAATTTCATCATGAAAATATGCAAAGACGGGAAGATGATCGGATAAATCATTTAGGACAATTCCATTGAACACATTTTTTGAAAGATGGTTGGTGAATATGTTGTCAATTAATGTCGCAGAGTGAGAAGTAAGACGTGTTGGATTCGAAATGAGTGGAAAAAATGCGTGTGAAAATAAACTGTCAACGAATTCCTGAGTGTGTGCGTGATGATTGTATTGAAGAAGATCTAAATTAAAATCGCCCATTATATAGCATTGTTTATTGTCTTTAGAGATGTTGGAAAGAATATCATTAAATTTGTCAAGGAAAGAAGCTACATTTCGATTCGGCGGCCTATAAACAATCCCAACAATAATGTTTTTCCCAAGAGGAACATTAATTTCGACAAAGAGAGATTCGATTAATTCAGGATCAGAAAAATTACAGTTTGGGAGAAGCTTATAATCAAGATCTTTGTGTAAATAAATACCTACTCCCCCACCGGATCTAGATTTGCGATAGTTTGAGATAAAATTATACCCGGTGATGTTTACTAGCTCTGAAGTGGCATCATTTAGCCATGTTTCTGACACACCAACAACAGAGAAAGGCTTAAGAAGATTCCCCAACATTAGATTAAATTTATCGAAGTTACCAAGTAAGCTACGGATATTTAAATGCATTATGGAAAAGCTAACTTTTTTGTTCACAATATCGAGCCGATCATTAAGTTCTTCCTCAACAACATATTTGCTAGTAGGCAGGCGACTTAAAAAGTTTGATTCAGGATCAAGAAAGCTAAAAAGTGGATTGCTTAATTCTGGCTGCTCGATGGGATTAAATAAAAGCGTATCAAGGCGGTCACTGTCAAATTGTACAGGACCGTGGGACAATTCATACAAGGCTAGGTTGAAAGAGCTATCATCTAGATGGTTGAATGGAAGGGCAGATAGGAAGTGCGACTCATCTGCCATCAGAAAGTGACAGGAAAGATACAAATCTACTGCATAAATAAATAAATAATCAAAAAGTACTTAGCTCAACGGTAGTCCCTCTCGCTCTGCTAATCTCTCAAGGTCATTGTGAGACTTAATTAGAACTGGGCGAGAGTCTTCAGTTTTTCTCAGGTAAACAATAAAGTTCTTCGACCAGCAGAATCTGAATCCGGTGCGGGTTTGAAACTTTTTAGCATCAACCAGGAGTTGTTGGAGCTGGGGAGTAAGATGATCAAATAATTTCACGTCTTGCATTGAGCATTCGGCTGGTAATCCAATAGATGTAGCTGAAACCTTGCAGGCGTCCTTTCGTACATTCAAAACTTGATCTTTCATGCTCCTTCGAGTGAATTTACATATTACTGGTCGCGGGCCAGAAGATGCATTTCTGGTAGGAATGCGATGGGCAATATCAATGTCGTAATTGGCGATTGAGACTCCCGTTTGTTTAAAAAGGTTTAAACATAAGGCAGTAGTATCGGAGGCTGATTCATGCGCGTCAGTTTCTGGAAGGCCGATGATCTTGATGTTGTACTGGTAACTGTAACGCTGAACTTGTTCCAGCGTCGTGGAAATTTCTTCCACCCGGGCGGCCAGCAAATCGAGTCGCGAGCGGAGCTGGTTTAGATTTGCGTTGAGTTCCACTCGAGATTTGTTGAGGTCGTCGTATGATTTGCCATAGAACTCCAGGCTACCCAAAGTAGCGGCATCTAATTGGGCACATTGGCCGCCATCACTGGATGACGGCCCATCGTTTTGATTTAGATGTTGGTTTAAACTCTCAAGATTTTGTCTAAAAGCAGCAATTTCTTCTTTAAGAGCATCGTTTTCCTTTTTCAATTGAGCAACGGTAACACTAGACATTTTGTGAGGAGCTGAAGCTCACAGTTTACAAACCAGTGCGGAGTAATCGAAAATGCGTCCGCACACCTTCGCACCTTCACAAAGAAAGAAGAAAATCGACTTTGTAAGGAAATCACTATAAGTGTCTCATCAGACAGCGACGAAAACAGACACTCTATCAGCAACTGTAAATTCGGCGAAAATAAGAAACCGTGTAGCGCTATTGTCGTGCAGAATTCCGTAAATTTGCATATGCTAGAGAACTTTTCGAACATTCCACAGTAGCAGATGCACGCGTAAAATTGGTCTTTCGGTTAAAAAGATTGTATTTCTTTGCTAGTTCTTTTTGACTGCTGATATTTTGTGGGTAATGGGTACAACTGTTTTGATGAAGTAACCTTCTCGCCGCCGCCGCCTGTTGGCAGGGAAATAACTTTCAAAACAATACCACAGAAGCGAGTTGGAGTGGTTTTCCTCGCTTCAGTTCAGGACGAAAAAAAATGCATTTGCACTGAAAGGCAGTTTTATGGGGCTTAATACAACGTTTAGATCGACTCATAAGTCATGTATTCTTTATTCGGTAAAGCAAATGAAAATATGAAATTGATGAAACACACCAAACTCGCCATCAGATTAGAAAAGATTCGACGAGTTGCCTGACCTGATCCTCTTCACTGTCGACTATTTACGTTTCTTCTGAGTAGGGAGGGTCGATGGATAGGTCAACCTCATAATCGAAAAGGAAATTTGTAGCAGATTATCCACCATGCTTGAAACTGCTTTGGGCTACTCATTCAATTGTCACCTCTTGGAAGCCGCCGGAAATTTGATTGACAGAAGCAAAAAATGCAGTTCTTGGTTGAGGTTTGAGCTTCAAAGTTTGCGCGTTGTTGAAAAGTGCAGTAAACTGAGACGAATCTAAACAAATCATATCAATTTTTGTTGCTCGATGTTTTCTTTTAAAATCCAAGAGAGGAAATGGAACTGTGGGTTCAGCATGCATTAGTCAAGCTCGTTCAAGTGTTGTTCCTTCCGGCTGACATACTAGTAAGAAGTTGAGTTTGAGAATTGAGCGACAGCGAACGAAAGTTTGGATATGTTGTCGATCTACAATCAAATCCGAGAAGCTTTAAACATGCGGCCATTTCATGGACAGTGAGTTTCACAGAACGGTAAGTAATTGCTTGCATCGCTAATCTCTGTTTTTTTTCTCGGAAACTCTTTCAGCACGCTAGTTAAATTTTTTAAAGTTACACCTCGCACGCTAAACGTGTTGTGCTATTTCGCACACTAACTGTGTTCTCGCACGCTAGCTTTTGTTTTCGAACCGTAACATGCTTCTTTGTTTGGCTTCATTGTTCGTGTGCACACGCTTTATTGTTTAAGAAACAAAGAAGTTTGCTAATGTAGTGTGCTCCTGGACACACTTTAAGCGTGCTAAAGCCAATTTCTTTTGTTTTAAAGTGGAAGCGTGTTGTGAGTGTGGTATCACCTTTATCCCTGTTTACCCTTGGAGGGTCACATATTTCTGTTTGCAACTCCAAACATAATTTACAAAGGAATTTTATTATTTTACTCGATAGAAACGCTTGTTTTCAGGAGTTGGTCCAAATCCGTAGAAGGGGGTTCATACCTGCTAGCAGTTCTGAACTAGGAGGTCCTAATGTAATCCACAAGCAGATCTGGACCAGAGGGTGCAAATCTGTGGGGGATCCAAATCCGCTGTGCCACTGGCTCACTTCACCTTTCCATACTATTTTGTACAGCATTGTGTCTGTAGCTTGAGTGAGGTCACATGGGTGATATGGCAAGCAGACTATATGTAAATGCCAGTAAAACAGAATGCTTTTGGAGCTCCACTTTTAGTCTTGTTTTTCAAGATATTAGATGCACAAAAATACGATAAACATTCCATGCATATTTTTGGTTGTCACGGTTCTTCATATGTAACGCAATAAGAATTGATGTTCGCGGTTGTAAATGTGTTTGTTGGTTCGTCTCTGGCGCTATGAAACAAAACAAAAAACATTTCAAAGCCAAAGAACACGAGTTTTATCCACTCTTTGATAGTTCTGATTGATTAGTTTTTTTGACTTACGTAAGAAAAAAATCAGGAAAACGTATCACGTCGACTATATAATTTTTTTTGAAAACCATGCAAATGAACAATAAAAAACAATAAACCTGTCATTGATTTTTATAGCAATTTGAACAGAACAGTATTAAGTTACAAGTGTAACCATGTTTCAGTCATTTTCATAATAATTTGAACAATAACATATTGAAGAAAAAAATCACTCTAACTTGAACAATAACGTGGAATATAAAGTTGTTCTCAAATCAAAGGCATCCTGTGGTAAGCTTGTGGAGTAAGTAAGATAATGTCTCAGGGAGTTGATAAAGCGAATTATCAAGCCTATAGAGTGGTTGCAAATGCAGTGTAATAGATCTTTCTGTTTTACGATTTCATTCGTTTGTTGTATCATGACTGTTGTTCATTGATTAATATACGTTGTCGAATGGGAGTTTTGAAACCACTCTAGTAGAAGAGTATTTTATTCCAAGAAATACTGTAGTACCAAGTAACAGTTTATTAACAGTAACTGTAAAGGTACATTTCTTCGTAAACAACTGTTCTGTACAATTGAATGCCAGTGCATACGTACTATTGTACTTTGAAGTATCAATGGCAACAGGACAGAATAAACTTTGTTTGTCCCTTGAATGTGCTTGATCCTTTTTTTCACGTTACATGCGCTGTATATGTTAACCTCAATGTTGGTATGCAATGAATCGAACTGTAACAGGAAAGATGAAAGTTTACTTGTCCTTTAAATGTGATTGGTCTTGTTTTCTTGTTGTTGTAAACACAACACCAGTGAACATTTCACTTTTATTGGTGACACATTATCAATGGGAACTATAACAGGAAAGATCAAATGTGTTTGTCCTTTAAATGTAATTGATCCTATTTTGCAGTTGTTTTGAATACAACAGCAGTGAACATTTCAATTTTACTGCTGAAACACTATCAATGGGAACTGTAACAGAAAAGATTAAAGTTTCTTTGTCCTTTAAATGTGCCAGTGCTTGTTGATCTTTGTTTTTAGTTGACTTTGTTGGATTTTAGTGGTTTGTCTATTGTTTTCTTGATGGTGTTCTGTCCTTTTGTCTTGGTGCACTTTGTTTATTTGTCCTTGTTCAGATTCCTGTGATTGCTCTTGGTTGCTGATATTGGGTATGGATTTCAGTAGCTGGTTCATCTGTTACTTCCTCCTGAGGGTGCTGTGTCATGTTAGTTACAAGCCGTTGGTTAGGTGAAAGTTGGAAGTCTACATTTTCGATCAGCAGCATTTTTTCAATCAGGGTGTCGGTGTATTGTTTATAACTGTATATATCTTCGGATAGGAATGCGGTGATTATTTTGGGGAAAGCAGTAACCTTGTATATTGTGTCATCTTTCTCTAAGTGGAAGTTTATGTTCATTTCATAGTAACATTGGTTCAACAGCATTGCTCTGTTTCAGCTTTGACAGCGGATTACCCGTGATCCTGCTGTGTTGAGAGTGAGCTTTTTTGAACAATCTTTGTTGTTGCAAACTGGGTAGGTGTTTATGGCTACATTCATTATGGCTGGGCAGCACAGCCATTTGGTGTTGTCTTTGGTTATGGTAGCCTGAGACAAGTCTTGTGGCTCAGCGTTCATAATCTGTGTGCTCTTGGTTATAGAGAGACACTTGCCATAATAATATCTTAGTTTGGTGTCTGTTATGGTATAAAATGTATTATCATCCAGCTGCTTTATATGATCTTGCCATACAAACAATTCGATCGTGCCAGTGCTATTGCAGAGAAGCGCATTTCTCACCACAGCCCCATTTTTTTCTGTAGTAGTTTCAGGGCTGGTCCATTTAATCATTCCACTGACTGTAAAGATACCAGATGTCAGGTTTGTGAGCAAAGAGTCAATTTTGTTACTTCCTTTTTTGGTGGAGAAAATTTGAAGTTCACATCATGTGGAGGTGCATCAAGTACTGCACTGATGTAATTGAAGACAAGAGTTCCAGTGCTTGAAATTTGTAAGTGCTTTACTATAATTGGTTTTTGTGCAACCATGGCATCAAAAAATAGTTGACGTTTTGAAAACTCGTGTGCCTTCACTATTACTCTGAAGACCGATTTTTGTTCGTGTGCTATTTGCAAATGGACATCAAAGAAGGTGTTTGATGACTGAGTACTCTTCTGTATTTCAGTACAGAGTTGCACATACCCTACCAAATCTGCAAGATAAAACATTCATATTAAAAAGAGTTTGTATCATATATGGTTAGGGCTTGTCCTATAACATTAACATTGTTTAATGTCTTTTAGACCAGTCTCGTTTAGCTGCGTTGATTATAATGGCAAATAATCATCTTAATACAATGAGTAGTGTAAAGAGTGCATTTTGATTGGTCCCTGAGAGTTTGTGATCAGATGCGTGATTGACGTCGTGATCTGCATTCAGAAAGGTTTTCATCTCAAAATATTTTGATTTTAAAATCATTGTTTAAGACAAATTGATTCCATTTGGCAGTGCATGTGTACTCTTATAATGCACAGAGGACATCAAAATGTGGAAAGAACATGGGTCATGGTACCTGGCTGTGGGTCATAGCATACACACCCTGTACTTCTTGTTCTTACCACGTTTTGATGTCATCTGTGCATTATAAGAGTACTGCAAAATGGAATCTATCTGTTAAATACATGGAGATGCTTGAACACATAGAAAATCAAATTTTACCTGTCATCTTGCTGTGTGAGCAAGGTGGTGATCCTCCAAGTTTCATACGTTTTGGGCTCAAAAGCCAAGTGCCCAGTCCAATGCCCTGCCCTATAACAACAGATCACCGGAGAGTGTATAAATATTAATAAGAATTTATTATTATTATTATTATTATTATTATTATTATTATCTATATTTGGATTTCAACTTCTTTTTATCCCTTTGACTACTGAAGTAACATTTTCATTGAG
>JAEMWC010000790.1:375000-395000 GCA_016490735.1 Pachyseris speciosa
GTTTTGAGCCACCGCCCAATAGTGGCCGAGGTTACTGCCCTATACGGCTTAATGTATGAGACAAGCAATTTGGAAGAATTTCTCAGCTTCTCAGTGGCCCTAAGGTAATAATCTAAAGTTTCATAAACACAATTCCCTACCTGGATACTTGTAAAGGCGCAGATTGCCAAAAACTTTACCAGGTTTGTCTTGCTTAAGGTGCTCTGTTTAGGCAAAATTAAAGCATTCCTCATTTCTCTGCATATACTGCTCAGATGTGTCCAAAAAAAGTCAGTCTGACACCTTTGTCCTGTAGTCAAGGCAATCAACATGACTAACTTCAAGGTGAGTTTCTTCAAACTTATTTCATCCAAGGGCCAAAACAAAGTTAAGTAATCAAGGACAGTGTCCACAGGCGAAATGTTGTTGTACTTTGGCACAGGCTTGAGCTTGTTGAATACACCTTTAAGGTACCGGCAAACAAGGAAGTGCTTTTCAACTGGTCTATGATCTGCAGTAACACCGACATGCATGTCAATATTGAAGACTGCAGAACGAGCTGTATTCTGCGCCGAGTAACTTAAGCCACTCTTGAAGAGACTGTGCAGAAAAGAAAGTACAGCCCTTACAGTGGGATGCAATGGATCATGTGACCCTTTACTACAAAATTGCAACCACTTGTTGATATACACTTTGTACTGTTTTTGTGTACTGTCCCTCCAGGAATGCATGATGACTTCGACAATGTCTGGCGAAATCTCTGACTTTTGCAAGGATCGCGTGATAATTTGCATACCAGTAACTCCAGCTGGTGGTGAAGAGGATGGGGGCCGTCCAGAGTTGGGTGAATCAGATTCTGAGCTGATGCTTCACTATGCATGGTGTGTCTATTAGAAGGCTCAGTACAACCGTAAAATAAGGTTGAATTGTCCACAGAGGAATTACCAGAATTTCCTGATGCCTTGTCGTGCATTATCTTTTGCACACACCTGGAAACAAAAAGGAGGAAAAGCGTAAAAGAAAAACTGTGACCACTCTATGCTAAAGGCATCTGCAAATCTAGCCATCGGGTGTGGTCTCCAAGAAACATAATCCTCCACCTGAGCATTAAGTCTACTATCCGGCTTGCCAAATGAAGAGACTATACTCTCAAATATGGGAGCTGAAAGCATCCACTCAAGGTTCAAGTTGAAATTTCGAGACAACTGATCAGCATCAACATTACTAGAACCTGGAGTATGGGCTGCTGATAACCAAATATTTCTGTCAATGGCCCAATCCCAAATTTCCTTAGTGAGGGAATTGCATTCTAATGATCTACAACCTCCCATAGCATTGATGTAGGAAACAGCAGTGGTATTGTCAGACATAACCCTCACATGAATGTTGCTCCTGCCATCAAGCAGGGAGCACATAGCAAGTTTAACTGCCAACAACTCTAAATAATTTATGTGTTTCGAAGACTCAGACTTAGACCAAATGCCACAAGTGTTATTCCCATGTTCGATTTGAGCACCCCAACCTGTTTGAGATACATCAGTGTAAACAACTAAATCTGGACTGTTGTGAAGGATTCTCCTAGAAGCTGTCTGAATATTGGCAGACCACCAGTGAACTTCTTCCAAGGTCATGAAGGAGTCGTAATTCCCCTGGTTCAATTTCAAATTTCTTTCTTTATCAACCTCAATGTGGCGATAATGCAAGGGTCCAAACTCCACCCCTGGGAAGCTAGAGACCAAGGTCCCAAGAAAAGATGCAACTTCACGGATTGTAAACTCCTTATAAGGAACTGAAAATGTTTGACATAATTGCAAAATTTTGACAGCTTTCCTGTTTGTCAAAGTAACTAGTATGAGAATAGAGTTTAAAATGAATCTTAAAAACTCCAAAGTCTGAGTAGGTATGACTACCGATTTTTCAGGATGGATTTTAAAACCCAGGTTGCCAAAAAGCTGCACTGCGTGTAAAGTAGCTTCCTCACATTCGAAATAACTATCTTCTAGATAAAAGGAATCATCAATATAGCCCAGACAAGTGTGGCCAAACTGACTTCTCAAGTAGCTAAAGATAGGTTTCAAAATTTTGGTCAAAATTCTAGGACTACTAGTCAACCCCATGGGTAGACTAGTGAAGGCATACAATTGATCTCTTCAAATAAATTTCAGATATTTCTGGTGTTCCAGTGCAATAGGGATAGAGTAATATGCATCCTTGAGGTCTATAGATGTCATGTAACATCCAGGCCTCACAAGCCTAATAGCTGTTTCTAACGTGTCCATTTTAAAATGGTGGTAGGTAACTGACTCATTCAGTTTCTTTAGGTTAAGTATAACCCTGTGAGACCCATCTTTCTTAGGTCGTGTGAAAATAAGAGATATTACCTGATCATCCTCATGTGAGGATAGCCTTATTATCCCTTTCAGAAGGAATTTTTCTACCTCATTGTCAATGATAGACTGCTCAGATTCAGTAAAGGAGTAGGAAGGCATAGAAACTCTAGTGCATACTCCAGGTTCCCAGTCAAATTCAATATGACAGCGAGCAATTGCATCCAAGATAAAGGGATCTGACGTGACGTCTTCCACACATGAAGATAATCTCGCAACCCTCCTGCCTTAAAGGGAGTCTGATTTGTTATAGCACTAACTATAACGTTGTGTCTTACCTCCGATGGTGATCCTATTGGGTCTTGGTTGATGAAGACTTGGGATTCTGCTGGGACCAAGCTTGGCCCCGGCCTTGGACTAAAAAAGAATTTGTAGAGGATCTCCCCCTGCCAGCACTCTGACCGAAACGGCCGCGACCACGCACACCTCTCGCAGCTGGGACTTTGTAAGGTTCCATGCGCTTCTTAGATGTGACTTTACTGCTTTGTTAACTCCTCCACTTCCTTGTTCAGGTCATCCCCAAACAAGAAAGATGACACAGGAGTGGACGGGTTGCATAATGAAGCATATTGCTTGTTGAGATCAGGACGAATGAGATCCCTGCGTTTCAGATTAAGCTCTCTATTTGCTGACAACAGCAGGACTGCTGTGTGGTCAAGACATTTCTCTGATTCCCACTGGAGCTATTACACAACTGGAGTATAGCATATAACCCGGACAATACCAGAGACTGCGCCTTCTGAAATGCTGAATCACCATTTCTAGTCTCCTGACGTAATTGCTGCCAAACCTGCTTGTTTATCTTTGGAGCAACCAAGTTGGTGCAATTTTCAGGTCTCAGGTACTTGTTTTACACCTCAGTCAACTTATGTTTAGAAAGTTTCTCTGTAAGCAAACTCCTTACTATGTCCGCCAGGTTTGCATCAATGGCAGTTGTTTTCTCTGCAACACTAAATTCCTCTGCCAGCACCTTAAAAGAGCCACTACTTGACCCGTCAGCATGGTCTGAAGTTTCAGGCTGAATAAATTCGTCGATTTTGTTTACAACAGCAGCATCTGGACTCGTCACAGAACCTGCTTCACTACCCTCAGGGTGGTCTTAACATACTCAAAATCTGCATAAACTTGCTCAATGGATTCTTGCACTTGAGCTAAGATATCTTTCTTGGTGCCATCAAAACGTTCGGCAAAGCGAAGGCCCTCCTGAATTCCCAACGTTTTCCGGGTTTTAAGCCTGGGAAGCCATCGTCTAAAAAGACGAAAAAATTAGCAAGATAAGTCACTTGCAGTACAAAATGGTGGACTCATCCACCACGTGGTTTCAATGAACGCCTACATATGCTAGTCACAAACTCGTTGAGACTGAACATACAAACAACCCGCTCATAAAATAAACGAGAACTGTGTCGTATCAATGGGTATAAACGCATTACACCACTAGTAAATTGACTCAGAACACGTCCTTGAGTCTATTCGGCCGAACAGCTGAGCAAAACACTGTGACGCATTACAGGACATGAAGAATATTCAGGCCTTAAAAAACCTCGATACAGGGGAATGCATCCACAACAAATGAACAAAAAACGTTTAACTTACCGCGACAAGAAGCGGCCAAAAGACAGATAACTGATGAGCTATCATCCACACCACCAAACCCATGGCAAACGATCTGTGCACCGACCTGCGGTGGCGCGTGCGCATCTCGTGGTAACCTGGATGTACGTAATGAGTTGGTAGAATGCCCGGTCGCGTTGCTATGTTCTGAAAGGGCGGAGGATTGGGTTCGAGCAAGCCGTATGTCTCTATCGTGTTCCTTAATTCCGTTCATGAATAGATCTTCCCATCTCTCCAACATAAACCTTACCACATTCGCAGGGAATTTTGTAGACTACTCCGTCTTGTTTAACTGGATCGACAATGTCCTTAGAGTTGTGTCAGATCTGAAAACAGTTTGTATGCCTTGTTGTAGGCAACAGCAGAGGGCTTCCGATGTGCCTTTGATGTATGGCAGAACCACAGCAGATTTATTTTTGGGTTAAGGTTCTTTAGTGTTTGTTCGTCCCTTGGTTTTCGTAAGATGTTTCACAAACGAAAATGGATAACCGTTGGAAACAAGGACCGGTGAGAGGTGTTTCTTTTCATGAGAGATAACTGATTGTTTCATTATGACGTGTTTTGATCGATCGTACAGGCACTTGGCACTGTGTATAACAAGATCAGGCCCAAGCATAACCACCTAGAATTTATGGTCTTCCCAAGATACACAAGGCCAACACCACTGAGATCTATAGACTCTTGTGTGAACATCTTTGCTTATGATCTGTCTTCCTAATTAGCCGATGTATTATCTCCCCTAACAGAGAACTCAGAGTACACAGTTAACAACTCAGCTCATTTTGTGTCCGTCATGAACAGTGAAAGGGTACTAGAAAATGAGATTATGGTGTCTTTCGACGTAGTGTCTCTGTTTACAAATGTTCCAATCGAAGGAGCAGTACAGACTGCACTGCGAAAACTAAACGCTGACCTGTGCCTTGCCAACCGCACGACTCTAACACCTACGCAGATTGCAGACCTCTTGAGTTTCATTCTTAGATCCACATACTTCCAGTATCATGGACTGATTTACGAACAGCAAGAAGGAGGAGCCATGGGTAGCCCGGTATCCACAGTGATAGCTAACCTCTACATGGAGGGTTTTGAGGAGCAAGTTTTGACATAAACGCCCTGTATACCTAAGATCTGGAAACGCTATGTGGATGACACCTTTATCATCTTAGATCGTGACAAAGTTGACTCGTTCTTACAACACCTCAATAGTGAACAGCTGACGATCCGTTTCACAATGGAAACTGAGAATGACAACTAAATTGCCTTCCTTGATACGTTGATCATCAAGTATTCGAATGGATACCTCTCTACCAGTGTTTACAGAAAGCCTACACACACTAACCAGTACCTAGCGTATGAAAAATCTTACGAAAACCAAGGACGAACAAACACTAAAGAACCTGAACCCGAAAATAAATCTACTGTGGGTCTGCCATATGTCAAAGGCACATCGGAGGCTCTCTGCCATTGCCTACAACAACAAGGCAAACGGACTGTTTTCTGACACAACTCTTAGATCACACCTAGTGCGACCTAAGGACATTGTCGGTCTAGTAAAACAAGACGGAGTAGTCTACAAAATTTCCTGCGAATGTGGTAAGGTTTATATTGCAGAGATGGGAAGATCTGTGCATGAACGGATTAAGGAACACGATAGAGACATACGGCTTGTTCAAACCCAATCCTCCGTCGTTTCAGAACATAGCGATGCGACCGGACATTATCCGCTCTGGGACGAAGTTAAATTTTTGACCGAGACCCACATTGGTACACCCGTAGGGTTAAAGAGGCTATTCACATAAGACTTCACCCTAGCAACATCGACAGGAACAGTGGAATTTAAATTCCTGAAGCGTGGATGCCCACGATCAAACAACACAACAGCTGATCAGTACCAAAGCGGAGCGCTGAGGGAACAATTTCTAGTCTGAACGAGAAGGATCGAAATCCTCCAATCAACAACAGCCTAAGCTAGGATCAGAACGCGCCAATCACCACCAGTCATGGTGCTTCTTATACTCACACACAAACCAGTCGACGCCATCGCCTGATGAAGACCAGCAGTATAGCGGTTGAAACATTGCGATCCACATCTGACTCAATAGTGAGACAAAAGATTAACTCAGCTATCATTTAAAACCACGATGACGAACACCTTTCATAATAGGTGCACCTGGTTTGATTTCAGAAGTCTTAATTTAAGTAATGTGATATCATCTTGGATTGCTTTCCTTCTTTTACGATTTAATAGTTTTGCAAAATCTTTATCATCCCTTTTGGCGCATTATTTCTGTTAGCTCAAATATGAAAAAATATTCTTTCCATATGTTAGTAGCAAATGTACTGTAAACATCATTACTTCTTTCAAAACTGGTTGCAGTTGATATAAATCTCCTACAGCAATTATACTTAGCCACCAAATGGTCTGTTTGTATCTGTTATTTGTTGGAGTCTCAGATTGAGAAAATTAAACAATACCACTTCCTACCATTGAAATTTCATCAATAAGTATAACTTGCAATATTCTTAATTGCGTTATAATGGTATTCAGTTGGTCTCTGTCCAATGTGCAGTAACTAAAACCTGTTTTTTTTTTTACAATCACCGATTGCAATTACAATTACAACTTTCCTTACAAAAAAAAATAACTAAAACCTCTGTTTAGTGGTATTTTGAATGCAGAATGCAATATATTCCCCTTTATGTTAAATGCTGCCTTTCCTGTAGCTGCTACTTTCAAGACTTTTAATGTTGCCAGGATTTTCTCCTGGTATTGTGTTGAGATATCTATCAAGTGCTTGGTATAATGCATTAGTTACTGTACTTTTCCCAACACTAGCTCCACCACTTAAAAATAATCTCAAAGGTTCATCTTTGGTCTTGATAGAATGCAGTACATGTAAAAAATTCTGTTTGTTTTTTATTTAAGGAGCGCACAAGTTTCCTGTAATCACTATCACTTATATTATTCTGTTGCAGTTCTTCTTCATCATTTCACCCTGCCAAAATTCCAGTATCATTAAAAATGTCGCATTTACTATATTCTTTACTAGTATCTGGGTCAAAACAGCCAAATACTTCACTTGGTTTTGTCTTACAAGCAAGATCTTGATCATTGATATGTTGGGTGTTTGGAGCAAAAGGTTTAGAATTGTCCTCATTATTTTGATGGTGAATCTCATCAACAGCTGCATCAAGGACATTTGAGTGGTGCTCATAATTCTTTTTGTTTTTATTTACTGTATATTCCTCTTGCCTGTACTTTTCTCTATATGAAAGGGAACTTCCAAGTAAATCTTTACGTTCATTTCTCCAAGGGTAATACAACATGAGTTGCTCACGATAATAGTGTTCAGGGTCTTTGCCTTTGTGAAATCTTATAGATCTGACAATTCTAGGTTTTTGACGCTTAACAATTTTAAATCCACCTCTCATTATTCATCACTACTGTGAAGATCATCATCAGTATTTTCATGAAAATCATTTTCAGGAAGATATCCATTCTGAAGATTTGAAATACCAAAAGAACTATCTTTATCTCTGATGCAGTTGAAGCAAGCAATAAAATCTGCACGACAAACCACTTAACTGTTTAGGTCTTCTTCCATAGCGTTTGAGAACATTATCTGATTCTACTTCAGTAGATTTGTCAGGTAGTTCTTTAATTTTGTGATGGCTTTTCAGTAGAAGTGTCCTTTCATTTGGTTGGAAGTATTAATAAACTGAAATTCTCCAGCTGATCTTCTCAAAGGCATTTGTAAAAGTAGATAAATTGCTTCTTGGGCACTTATTTCAGCAGCATTCAAGAATGTATTTCTTATGCCGTCCTCTGTTCACAATATCTTTGTTGCCTGAATCTTTCCTTGCTTTGTCTAACAATTTACTAAGACCCCTTTGGCCTTTAGTTATATAAGACAAAATGTAAACAGCACATGTGTAGGGATCTAGTACCAATTGCGCATCCATGTATGCTTGCCATACTTTTAATAGGTTAGTATTATAATTATTTATCCTTATTTCTGATGGTCATCTTTTAAGTAATAATGAATACTTTTTTGCTGTGATGTAATCACACTCTGATAATTCTAGTTTTTCAAGAAATTGATGGAATGTTATATCTTCTCCGTATTTCATATCATCAAGTAGTTCCTGGACTTAGGTATAATTGTCTTTAATGATCTTAAGCTGACTCTCTTCATGCATGAATTCGTCAAGAGGTTGAAGGATAACAGTTTCTTTCATTGTAGGCAAAGGAAAGTTGAATCGGCAAACATTGTGCCCTAGTTTCTTGCAAGTTTTAGCATGCCTATGCAATTGTAAATTGACTAAATATTTCATTTCATCAGATTGACTGTTTTTACATGTTACATACTTGTCCACAAAATGGACAACAGTATCATCAGGTGCCTTTTAATAGGCTGGTGCTCCTTTAACCCAAAATAAAGAATGAATGTGAGGAGAACCTCTTTGTTGAAATTCAACTCTGTAAAAGTAATGCTACATGTATCTCCCCCAAAGGCATTGCAGTGCTTTTGAATAAGATCTGACTTCTCTTGCCAAGACATGCTTGCAATCTCATGATCACTATAATCTCTTTCATGTACGACCCTTCCCAATATCCTCAAAATATGAGACCACCTTGTTTCGGCTGCAGAAAATGAGCAGAACCAAGTTGGATTACCTAGTTGACGTATCATTGCAAACAAACCTTTTTTGGACTTTTCAAAGTATGGGGGTGAACCTCTTAAATTTCCTAAAACTCTATAGCCCTCATCGAGATTTATAACTTTAGAAAGATAATCATCAGATTAAAGTTCACCAGCTGTGTATATTTTTCCCTTTGTGTTACATTTTCTTAATGATAATCCTGAATTTACTTTATTTGCAATTTTTTCAGTTTGTAAAATATATTTGGCGCAGACTCTGCAACTCTCCTGTCTTTGCTTCTCAATTCCCATTTACATATAGTGCTATAAGAGACATGCACTTCTCTCCCTTTGGAAGAAGCCTTTTGTTTTGTAGCGAAAGACAAATATTCCAAGAGGTCTATTCCCTTCTCCTGGTGCAAAGCTTATTATTTTTTCAACACTGTTAATCATTTCTTGGGGCTGTAGCAAAGTGTCCAATGAACCTGAGAAACGTTCTTCAACTTCACGCCAGTCATCATTCTCATCAACAGAGTCATTACTAGTCATTCATTTCATATATCATTCAGAGTCATTACTATTGGCACTTTCAAGGCTGTCTCCATTAACATTTACATCACTAGGACTGTTTTTAGACAAAATCTCTTGGGTTTCACTAAGAGCGTCTTGAGACCCATGAGAAGAACAGCCTGTTTGCTTTAGGATCTCTCAAAAATTCATGCCATTCATCAGTATTTTCAGAGCATATATTGTTAATCCAACTCTCTTGCACTTTAATCCCTTTTTTGTTTTAATAATTCACTTGTTTGCACAAGGTATCTGATTGCCTCTAGCACTCTGTCAGGTCGAATATGTTGAAATTGGTAGTGATGTTTATAGCTAAGGCGTCGCTTCAGCTTTATTAGAATTGTCTGTGAATTATTGAGAGATCGAGGTAAAGTGTTAACAGTGGAGCCTACATCAGCTGGTACATTGACAATAGCACCATGAATAGACAACTGTCCACTCCTTGGTAACTCACGTATTTGCATGAATGGAATTCTGGGGGAAATTAATCTTCAAGAGATGTAAGATTCAGGCAGGCAGGTTTATTAGGAAATTCCATTTTGTTTGCTTTTGAACAAGGGGGGATTTTTCCATACCAGAGATGTGAATCGCATGTGAAGCAAATCCAATGTTTGTCACGTGTGACGTTATCATCAACTAAATTGCACTTAGACAACATGTTTTGATTGCATGATTTATAATTATGAACATTAAATTTCTTAAGAGATGTTTTGCACCATATTTGCTCACAACAGAGACATAAATATTCTGGACCAGAGCTGATTTTGCAATGAAATATCTCTTGCAAGACCAAAAGAACCATTGACATCCATACATTGCTTCTTTGGCTCAACAGGAAGAACATTCTGGCATGATTTTCTTTTCAATTCATTTCCCATTTCAGTAGATCTGTTCTGTTCTCTGCATTTTCTTTGATAAATTCTGTTATTCTCTCTGGTCTTTTCAATATTAGTCGTTCTGTGAGATCTTATTTGATTATCATGACTTTTTAATTTCTCATTTGATCTTCTTTTTCTCATATAACCTCGAATATAGTTTTTTCTTTCTTTATTTTTCATGCATTTGTCATCAGTTTTGTCTAAATTTATACAATGGACTTGGTTTTTTGTAATAGTATCTGTTTCATAAGTGCTTTTTCCCGTTGACAGAAGGTGAACCTCTTATATTGTTCATATCATCACAAATTGGAACAGTAGAAACATAATGCGTTTAACCTAGGTGACCAATGGTAAGAGCCAGTGGTGGATTACCTTGATTATTCAGTGGTCTGACAATAGTCACTGGAGAAAAGGTCTCATTTTATTCAATTATCTGTATTATCAGATTCATAGCATCAGCAACTGCTTGTATAATTAAGTGAGCAGCCCAGGTACCCTGGGACAACATGTTACTAAGATAGGATGCCCACAGAATGTCTGTATTACTTTCAATAAACCTTTCTGGGTTCATTAAAAAGCTGACACCACTACGGCGCACGATCATATGATTGTCAGGTGATCCATACAACTTTGCAGAGATAACTCGAAAAAAGCAATCTCCTTCACCTCCAGTCTGAGTATCTCAATCCATTTTCAGCTAACCAGATTTGTAGTTTTTCAAGTGGAGATATCCTGGTGTTTTCTATTTCTTTTGGTCCAGGGTTAAAGTGCATATGAAACGAAATTTTTCATTAGCTTGTTCGAACGAGCGTTTAAAATGATGAAGAACAGCGTTAATTTTATTGTGATAGCACTCTTGGTTGCCGAGTTATTCAAGATTTTGATTTATGCAAATTACAGGACTTGTGGCATCACAAGGTGGACACAAAATATGGAATATCTGTGCAAATACAGAGTCTACAGGGTTGAAATTTTGCAGGGTTGATATGCTGCCAGAACTACACATTGTGATAGTGGTGATGATGTCACCATAGCAACATACTCGTTACCAGACCTCTACCTTTCCAAAGGATAAAATCAGAGTTTCCCTCCCCAAGAAGTGCTATTTGCTCTTGATGTTCATTCAGTGGGTGCGAGCAAATATGGACATTACACAGCACAAGTATAAGAAAGTGTGTTAGACTCTGGAGCAATAAATAAGGCATTTCTCATTTGGGAAGGTAGAGGTCTGGTAACAAGTATGTTGCTATGGTGACATCATAACCACTATCTTAATGTGTAGTTCTGGCAGCACATCAATCCTGGAAAATGGCAACTCTGTAGACTTAGTATTTGCACAGATATTCCATATTTTGTGATTTTACTTCATTTTGTGTCCACCTTGTGACGTCACAAGTCCTCTAATTTGCATAAATCAAAATCTTGAATAACTCGGCAACCAAGAGTGCTATCACAATAAAATAAACGCAGTTCTTCATCATTTTGAAAGCTCGTTCAAACAAGCTAATGAAAAATTTCACGTCATATGCACTTTAAGCTCAATATCTCCAGGCATGATTAACATTTCCCTAGATGGACAAAACCTCTCAGTGTGTCCTACTTTGCATGAAAGGGGACTTGATGGGTAAAATAGGTCAGACTTGCCAAAGACTTTAAATTTAGTTGTTTTTTCTATGGGTATTTGTTGTTTCATAGTTTTTTTTCTTACACAAGCATCAGCCAAATTGGATCATCTTTTTTTTCTCTTTCTGTTTGTGAAACTAGTGGTACTTTTCTTTTTACAAGAAACGAAACAATGTGTGTGTTTGAAGTAAAATTTTCTGGTTTTAAATGTTTGCCTGGCATATTTTAAGTCGTCTCCCTTTTTGCTTTTTCGTGTCTATTCATGGATTCTGGACGATGTAGGGAATTCCTTAGCTATATGTTTACAAATAATTCGTCTTGTTTTTCTTGACTTGTATAATAAAAGATTACTTCTATTAACAGGTAATCTGCTTGGTTCAGGGTCAAACGTGTGACAATGGATTCAATACCTACATGGCCTAGCTTTACCCATGATAAACTTGTCGCATCAAGGTCGACTGTGTGACTGGTGCTTTGTCAAGTTTGCACTGACAATGCGATTTGAACATGTGCACGTATATTTCAATCCTCGAAGTTTGTATCTGCTGATATATCTTGACTAAATGGTACAAAAATAATATAGTAATCAAAACAAATGCCACAATGCTGCAAAGAACTGCGAAGTACACGAGCATAATGACAAAGAAATGCAACGGAACACTAGCGTATATAACAAAGCAATGTGTCGCATATAACAAAGCGATGTGTTCTCATATGTAGATGAGCGTACATTTATTTCGCTTCTCTCCTTAGAATAGATGTAGATGGCTTTCTCCTGGGTACCAGGAATAATTAACTTGGATTTCTGCTTTGGTTTTCATGTTTTCTTTACTGGTTGTTGACCAAGTCTTTTGGCCCTACGGTTGTTGGCTGTGTCTTACAAACCAGTGATTTCGGATTGAATCTTTCAATCCAAGGACAAAAAGTAGTATCCAAAGAAATAATAACACAGTAAAGGATAATAAATGACGACGAACTCACTTCTACTCCGTAAATCACTCGAACACCAGGTCGATAGAACTTCTCAAAAAATGGCTACATCCTACACTGTATGTGTGATCAACCAGATGTGCTGAGCTGAAGACATGTACCAAACACCGAAATATCACGCGACATATTGAATGTCTTTCATTGGTAGCCGAATAAGAGCATTCTAAACGACCATTTAACAATTGTATGAAAGCGCCTGCTGAACTTGAGACGATCAGAAATGGATTACAAATTTTCCATTGTTTACGCCTGACATCCTGATTCCCCAACCATCTCGATAGCTCTCCATGAGCTAAAAACAATATTTATAACAAACTTTTAACTCGAATTTCCCTAAAAACAACAACAACACTTTATTTCACTCTTGCACTTTACAAATTTAAAGTGCCCCTAACCCCAAATTTTTTTCATTGCTTTTCAAAAAGAATACGTAATTTGGTGAAGATTAAAAAAAATTAACTTAATCAATCAAATCCTCGCAAATCTATGACCTTTCAAAGTTGCGATCTTCTGGTTCACGGCTGCGCGAAAGGAGATCTGGGCCTAATGGAGCTGTGACGTCAGCGGGGGAAGCCGAGTTCTCAGCGTTTGAGACGATTGTGCGATCATCTGGGATCAATCTGATATTTCCGACCTTAAATCTCCTTATTGTGAATCGCAGTTAACGGAATCATTTAAAAGCATTAAGAAATGGCATCCAACAACGTAGATTCCGATTATTCGGTCGAGTCCGAAGAGTCTGATGTCTGTTCTCTCCCAGAGTATGACATTGAAGAGGAAGATGGCGATTTGGAAGATACGCGAAGCAAAAGTGAAGAAAGTCTGGATAGCTGTCACCTGGGTAATGCGGATGAACTGATAGCAGACGCTGAATGGTTGAAAGAGTATGAAAAGGAGCAAAATGAGAACGAGAAACTTGAGCGAATGTTGGAGAAAAAACTCAATGGGACAACACGAGTGGATTCCTGGTAAGTCGTTACAAAATCAGACTTTGGTTGCACAGTAAGCCGAATAAATTTTTACGCCAAATCTTTCCTTTCCAAAGGTGTTCTTGTGGAAACTGTGATCGACAGCTACTACAGAACTTAAGCGAGTGCTACTGTTGTAAAGAACTAGAAGGGTGCGAAGAGGCCTTGAACAGATCTCGTTCAACGAGACATTCTGCCTGATTTGACACTCCAATGCATAACCGAGCATCCTGGCTTCAAACCAGTGTGTCTTGAAAAGTGGAGTCTTCGCATGGCAGCTGACAGATTTCCAACGAAAACGAAAGAAAGATACAGAGAAACCGGTTCGGAAGAACGGTAAGTTTCGCTTTAATTTTACCACTTGTTTTGAAACTTGTTTGTGAACCTTGTGAGGCAGGAGGGCTACATTTAAGCACAAATGTGCATGTCTTAGTGGCTTGGAGATTGATAAAACTTTACATAAATGCTATAACATAACCGCGCGGAGATACGTAAATTATCGCATGGCAGCTGACAGATTTCCAACGAAAACGAAAGAAAGATACAGAGAAACCGGTTCGGAAGAACGGTAAGTTTCGCTTTAATTTTACCACTTGTTTTGAAACTTGTTTGTGAACCTTGTGAGGCAGGAGGGCTACATTTAAGCACAAATGTGCATGTCTTAGTGGCTTGGAGATTGATAAAACTTTACATAAATGCTATAACATAACCGCGCGGAGATACGTAAATTATCTTTGAGAGCTGAAGAATATTATTATTAGATAAACACTAATAAAATGTCAACCCATTTCACTTTCACTGTGAAAGGCACCAGTTATAATGTAACCATAGCAACAGTGACCTTGTTCACCTGTAAAGATATGTTTTTACACAAAAGCTCAACTAGTATTCCCTAGGTTTTTTTTTAGCAACTATTCACTGAAGTGGAGGTGGCTAGCGTTGGATATTTATATCCACCACTAGCCAGCGACACTGAGTTCGACTAGCCAATCAGAGTGCGCCTTCACTGTTATCCACTGTTTTGGTATAATTATACTAAAACCAATAGTGCCATGAAATTACTAAAACCAGTCAGCAGATCCCAGGCTTATTCATAATTTGCAAAACAAAGTTCTCCAAATGAGGAATAGCTATACCAGTTTAAAATCCATCAAATGTTCTGGCTCGCTCGCAATTGGTCTAAACACATCACGTGACCAAATATTTCCCAGGTAAAATTAGGGAATAACTTAGAATATTCCCCAATTTTCAAATCTTTGAGGGTTACAAAAAAGATTTGAAGGATAATAAACACAATAGCCTCCATTTGGGGTGAAAATATGCTCAGATATTTCTCCATGGACATTATCTGTTCCTCGAAACTCACAGTTTTCCTCGAGCTATGCTCTCGCAAAACTTTTCGCTTCTCGGAACAGATAAGGTCCATGGGAAAATATCTAGCATATTTTCGTGCCAAATAGCGCTATTGTTTAGATAAAAAATTTTATTTTGGTTAAATACATGCATTTTTCTTATCTCCTTTACCTTTTGTCCACAGTTACCTGCGCAGCATTGCATACAGGGAATTCTGTCGCCTGGTCTATGGTTTTCTGGGGAAAAAAGAATTCCTCTTCCAGCATGTGCATATATGAAGATCAGAAAAGAATTTCCATCTTCTGAGGAAGAAACATTCACTGGCTTTGACCTTGATGATGGAAATTAGAATGCTGTGTCTTTGATGAACCATTCCCTGCTTTTTTTTTTGTATTCTTCCTTCAGATCATACTTGGTTGTACTCAAATTGTATATTTTGTCAAATCTTGTATTTATTTACTTATTTATTGCAACACAACACTTATTGTGGTATTTAGACTTATTGTTTTACCTTTAATATAAAAAACTTCAAAGCAATTTCTCACAAAGTTTGAAAAGTCAATAAAGAATGCAATATTCGATTATTTTTTTGTTTTTTTTTCTGCTTGCATTAGACCCTTTTCTTGTCTTCTTGGTAGACAAAGCCTTTTTCCTGCGGTGCTTTTTTGAAGGTATGCCTGAAGCTGCAGTGCTGTCTGCATTCGACCTTTTTGTGGGTCTTCTTGAAGCTGCAGTGTTGTCTGCATTTGACTTTGCAGTCCTTCTAGGTGCTGTTTTCTTAGTGGTGCTTGCAGTTGCTTGAGACACTGAGACAAAAATAAATTAAAAAACAGAAATATATTTTAAAATGCCATGCAATTTGGTAAGAGAGTGCATGAGCTACATGTGATATAGTAACAAAAAAACGATTTTTACAGTGTGTACCTTTCAAAATTGTTTGGCTCCTGTCTCAACAAAACTATTTACAGTGTAAAACTGTGTAATTCATATTATTTCTACAAATGAGTAACAAGTACCAGGAGTAGTAGGAGGAACATCAGCAACGACCATACTCTTTCTCTTTTCCCTTTTTTCAATAGCCTCTCCTCTAGGTTGTTTTTCTAACATGGAGTTCATTGGCGCCGGGGTCATTCTTTTAAGCCTGCTGGCAGCATCATCTAAATCGTCTTTACTGGTCTTCAGATAAGTCTGAAAAATCTCTTCCACATAATCTACAAAAAAAGTAAGCGACCAAGCATATTTCGAACATGAAATGAATGGCTTGATGCAAGACTGACCTAAGTGACTTTTTCGGGTGAATTTTTTTTCCTTCAAAAGTGCTTGAATTTTTGCTTGTGCTTTTCAATTTACAGTAGTAGAAAATGCTCTTGTTCAGCTTGGTTGTGTTCATTGTGCACGCTTCGATATTTTGTCTTTGTTTTTCTCAAAAACAAAGTGCTAACCAGCCCAAAAAAATACAGGGGAATGTTTTACTACTTAATTGAAAAGCACATGCAAAAATTCAGGCACTATTGAAGGGAAAAAATATTCATCCAAAACAGTCGCTTCGGCCAGTCTTGCACCAAGCTGTTCAATTACCAAGGAGACAACAATCGTTGTCAACAAATGTACATGTTTATACATGTGCAATGGTTTACAGTAGTCTACGGGATTAAAAATGTTGTTTGGCCAATAAAGACACATATAGCTGCACTAACCAGAAGAAATGGTATAAAGAAATGTTGCTTACCAAAATTCTGTACAATTCTTGCATTGCGCACAGTGGCTTCTCCATTTTTAAACTTCGGGTATGACACCTTAACCTGCTCCACACCATCACTCTCTTTTTCACTTCCCTTTGGAGGTTAAAGTTGAAATGAACTATAGCCAGGATATGCCTAAGAAGGAAAGAGGAAATGGAAAGATTAGCAGAGTTAAGGAATGCAGTGACTTTTTCCTCTCACTAAAAGCATATCTATATGCTCAGATGTCAAGTTTTGAGCAAAATTATGATCAATACCTGCAGTACATTCCAACATAGGAATAGGCTATCATCTTCGGTGCTAACTGGTTTAAAAGCGAGTGAAATCCCTCAAGACAGCTTGTCTGTGCAAATGGTGAGGCCTGTTTAATGCCTTTCACCAGACTGTTGTTGGTCAGAGCAGAGCAAAGCTTCTCATATACAATAGAACCTGAGAAAAAGATATAAATATACACAAATTTACACTTATCTAATAAGGGGTGAAGAAAATTATTAACAACCAAATAAGCTGAATATACATTTTGTGAAATGGTACTTGTATTACATTTGAGACCAATTTTGGGATCTTGTACCCCTGATAAGAAGATGATTTAATATAAACCACTCTCACCAACACTAAGCCACTTTCTTGGACTTATTACTCCATGGGCACATTTGTCGAAGAGAGCATCAGGCAGTGAGGAATGCTTATTTACAATATGGCTCAGGAATGCCTTAAATTTTGCGTAGATAACCAGTCCATTGCCACTGTGTGTAGATGCCGCACTCCAATATAAGTGATTCTCGTAAGGCTTAATCCTTTCCGATAGTGCTTCACACCCTTTTTCTTTTGAAATTTTGCTCAACACTTTCCTGATTTCTGAGAATTAAAAAAGCATTAAAATATGACCAAGTTACATATACATGTATAATACCTCAACATTCAATATATATATGACATTCTGGATGAACTGAAAGTAAATAAAAGGCAAAGTAGAACGAACTACCAGCAAATGGGAGTGCTTCTAAGTTCAATTATATAGTACATGATATTCAACTGTATACATAAATACGTGTACACCCGAAGCTGACAATGTGAAAGACATTCCCAATTATGTCAATTTCAAAAACCATAGGTTTATAATTTCTTTCAAACTCTAGTTGAACTTAGCTCATACTTTTCTTCAAGTGCCAAATGTCGAAGTAATGGGTAATTGTAGTTAACATCTTCTTCATATGTGAGGCAATGCTAACATGGCGGTCTGAGATAAAACATTTTATCATTATGCCATAAGCAAGGAGGAAGTTGATGCATTCCTTGAATGCCATAAACTCCATTGCAGGACTGCTTCCTGCCTGGTTTCTCTGCAAGATTGAAAGTAGGTAAATAAATCATTAGGTTTAGCATTGGGAATGGCCTACATGTGCAAGAACAAGTAGTCAGTTGGTTCAAATTGTTAAATTAACAGCAATCTATGATACTGCTTCTTAGTCACTTTGTAATTCTCATTATGGGGTTAAAATAGCAACTAAACAATCCAGAGTAAGTCCCATTATTACATGTTAATAAAATTGAGAACTCAAAAATTCTGGATAATTTTTCAAGGCTAATAAGGCCAATAGGCCAATAGACATGGACTGTCTCTGACAGGCTTTTGATCTAAGGCACTCTCATCTGAAACAAAGCATTCCAATTGCAAAAATGTATTGTACCTGAATAAGAACAAAGTGTATGATCATGGGGATAGTGCAGCAGAACATGGTGTATGCACCAAACTTTGCACTATGCGCCATGTTATCACGTGTGCCATCACCAGCAATGGAGGCCCCTTCACGAACAGCTTTCACTTTGGCTAGCAACTTGGCTTGATAGCTTTCCCAGTACACCAATATTGTTGGAAACAATTTGCTCTATAACAGAAATTAAAAAAGGAAAAGTATTAAAACACCAGGCAACACTTGTAAGTGCAGCAATTAGTAGAGAACTCATCCATTAGTAGCAATTAGCAATGGTCAGTGGTTGCTGAGAGGATAGTGGACCCAGAATTTACCACAGGTTGCACAGCCTAACTTGCTAATGTGACTGCTTATGTTCGATTTGTGTAGGTACTTGTAGTTGTTTGATTAGCTTCAACTGATTTCAGTGTATTGCCTGTGTATCTAATACATGTATGTTCAGCACTTACTCGTTGGTATTTGAAGAATGTGTTAAGTGAAACACAGCAAAGGCCCATATGCTTAAAGACTTGAAACACTTTTGTGGCAGAGCTTCCAGCCAGAAGAACAGCCATACAAAGGAGGTAATTTCAGCTGGAATCTGTGAATTTGGCATTGAAGGCTGACTATGCAGGTACTTATCCGTTTAGGGCATTTGGGGTTGGAACAGCTGGTGGTAATGACGGCCTCTGTTCCAACTTGCTTAGCCTCCAGCTCTGGATTGTCTGTCTTGCAGACATGACAGAATTGAAACAGAAGCAGCAGTTGGCTGAGAAACACGATGTGTTTAGGTTCCGTCCTCAAATTTGTACCAGCAACTGATAACCTGTAGAATGAGACAACAGAGACAAGATCATGGAAGTACTGTATATGTATATATCAAACCACAAATGTAAACTTGCACAGTGGGTATAAAACAATGTAAAATAAATACAAAAAAATATAAATCCACAATAGTTAGAGCAATGCAAGTTTTTCACATACCACAAAGCTAAGCTATTACTGAAAGAGTAGTTCAATAGGTTAAGTGCTCAGTTTCAATATTTATTTATTTTTTTTGGAAGATACATATTTCTGAGTATCCTAGTGCTCACCTATTACTATTTTCATTTTCTTCCTCGGTCTCAGTCTCAGTTTCGGTTGCTGTGCCTGTTCCATCTTCATACTCTGTGCCATTGTCACCTTCACCTTCTGTCTCTTCACCTTCTGTCTCCAACTTCGTCAAACTCAGCAAACTCCTCTTCATGGTCATGATCACTGTGTGGTCCCTCTGGGTCTTCACTCAAAACGTTCTCGTAGACAGCCATTCGCTGCTCAACGACGTTTGCTAATTGAATCAGAAGTATGCATATTATTATTTCTAATAAGCTCTTATCTTTTCCAAAGAAGAAAGACACGTGAAAATTTTACCTGAATCCACACCTTGAGTTCGATTCTTTCTCAGATTCCTTCTTTTCTCCTTCAATTTGCACTGCAGTGATTTCACCTGATTTCTCAGCTTCCTGTTGTCTCCTTCCAAGACACGACAGCTTGCACAACTGGAAGCACTGGGTTCTTCTGGG
>JAEMWC010000790.1:400000-402500 GCA_016490735.1 Pachyseris speciosa
CCGCCATATTGAGTTAAAGCTTGCTCCGGAATTATTTTCCAAGAGGCATCACTTTCATCTTTTATTCTGTTGACCCAAGCTATTTTTAAAGCCTTCTCCATAATTTTCAAAATCCATCATTTTCAATCCGCCATGTTTCCTTTTGGCAATTATTGTTTTCTTCTTTATTTTGGCTTTGCCTTCCCAGATGAAGTTGAAAGTGAGTTTGTTAATTCTCTCTGCAGAAGTGGGGGATAGGGAGCACGGACGTGCTGTAAATAATTTTAGATAAGCCCAGAGACTTGACAATTTTTATTCTTCCGATCAAAGTGAGATTTCGTCGTCTCCACGCATTTAGAACTTTTTCTATGTTTTGGATCTTTTCTTCAAAATTTAGCCTGTTAGAATGTTGTTCATCATAAGAGAAAATGTACACCGAGGGCCTGCACAGACTCCTTTGGCCATTTAAAATTGTATGTGGTTTCTCGGCAATTTCTCCAAGAACCAAGCCACAAAGCCTCGGTTTTAGAGGTATTGATTTCCAATCCACAGTTTGTTTCGAATTCTTCTAAGAGTTTCAATAATTGGGTTACTGACTCCCGGTCACGAACAAAAACTGTGGTGTCATCAGCGTACTGCGTGATTTTAATTTCTTGTTGGCCAACATGTATACCGTGGATAGTACTAGCATTTTTTAAGGCCCAGGCAAAAGCTCAATTCCAATCACAAACAGGAGGCCCGATAACAGGCAACCTTGTCTAACCCCCCATTGTAGGGGGGAAAATTCAGACGCATGGGCGTTGTTTATAACACAGCTTGAGACTTGGTGATATAATATAGCAAACCAGTTTAACAGATCAGGACCAAAATTGAAGAGCTTTAGGGCAGCGTTGATATAATTCCATTCAATTGTATCAAAAGCCTTCCGAAAATCTAGAAAAATTGCGATTCCTGTTTTTTCCATAGTTTTTGTGTAAGACATAAGGTCTTGTATTAACCTGATGTTTTCGCCAATAAAGCGACCTTTAATGTAGCCAGTTTGGTCGTGGTTTATTATTTTGGGAAGTATTTTCTCTAATCTCTTTGCAATTGCCTTAGTAAGAATTTTATAATCAACATTGAGTAATGAAATTGGTCTAAGGTTTTCCAAAAGTGTCTTATCCTTATCTTTTTTCGGAATAAGTGAGATTATCCCATGTCTCTTGCTAATAGAAAGAGTTCCTTTTTGAAAAGCGTAATTGAAACTGGAAGTCATGTCTGATTTTAGCTCTGGCCAGAAGAATTTATAAAATTCACTTGTAAACCTGTCTGTTCCGGGAGATTTGTTATTCTTGAATTCTTTTATTGCATTTAGGCACTCATCTTCCGAGAGAAGACCTTCACATGATTCCATTTCTTCTTGTGTTAGTGGTGTAATATTTTGTGTCTTGATAAAAGGCGATGCTAGGAAGGTATCATTGTCTATGCTTTGGGATTTGTAAAGTGCTTCGTAAAAGCGTTTCTCTTCTTCTAATATCGCAAATTGGTCATTAACATACTTATTGTCACCAATTTTCAGCTTTGTTACAGTTTTTCTGCTATGGTTCCTCTTTTCAAGGTTGAAAAAAATACCTCGTATTACGCTCACCATGCTCGTGCCAACGTGCTTTACTTCTAAGTATTGCACCTTTTGTCCTTTGGTGCATTATCTTTTTTAGGCGCAAATTAGTGGCGTACAGCTCGTTTAAAATTCTTTTGTCACTTGGGTTTTTTTCCGAGTCCTGCAGGAGCTTGTTTGCTTTCTTGTGCAGGCAACAATTCTTCTCTTTCGCGTTTCTTCATTTTAAATTTGCAGTATTTAATCGTAAAGCCATGGATTTCCATCTTGATTAAATCCAATTTTAACCCCAGGTCCTCGACATTGGTGTATTTTTCTCTATATTCGTATTATGTTTTTTACGTAGCTTGTTCACATAACGAGAGTCTTCTAAAAGAGAGTTGTTAAATTTCCAGAAACCTGGGCCTTTATCCTGCTTTAGCTCATCTGATTTAAGATGCAGAAAGATTGCAGAATGGTCGGTTTCGGGTGCATTAAAATTTTACAGAATATGGCCAGGTCGCCCAGGTCTTTGGAAATAAGGAAGAAGTCAAGGCGACATTGAATTTTAAGTGATTTGTTTCTCCAAGTAAAGAGTATTGTCTCGGGATTTAAATTGCGCCAAACATCGAATAAATTGTAGAGGTTCATAATTTCTTCGATTTTCTTGATAACGAGAATTTTTTTGGAAACTGGATTTCTGCCTTTCTTGTCCTTATCGTGTAGGGCGCAGTTAAAATCTCTGCCCATTATAATGTATTCCTGAGCGAATTCCTGAAGAATATGTTGGAGGTCATTAAAGAAGGCCAACTGTTGATTGAAGTCATTAGGGGCGTAAATGTTTACAAGAATTACGTGTGAATCGTCAACCATTGCATCTAAGATGATATATCTGCCATTATTGTCAGAAATTACTTTTTCTATTTTTATTCTACTTTTGGATTG
>JAEMWC010000790.1:407500-412500 GCA_016490735.1 Pachyseris speciosa
GTGTGCACGTTCTATTTCGACTTGCCCACATAAAGTTTCCAAAGCCATGTGACTTGCAATGAAATTCTGGATAAATTCAGCGCAGTTTTGACCTTCTGCTCTTTCCGGGATGTTGTAAAATACTAGGTTGTTTCTTCGAGACCTATTGTGTAGATCTTCAACTACTTCTTCTAGTAATTGAAAGTGCTCTTTCTCTGCTTTCTTCTCTAGACTCTCTTTCAAATCTGCCACCTCACTGTTAACTGAGTTTAATCCTCCTTCCAATCCGAGGACTTTCTGTTTGATGGTGCCCATATCATCTTCCATTTTGATAAGGCGTTCGTCAATTTTGTCGAGAAGATCCAGCTTTTCTAGTCTCCTTTGAATGTCAACCAAGATGGCGTCGCCGACGCCGAGCACATGGTTTTCTTCTTCAGAGCTTGAAACTCTTGACCTTTTTTTGCACGGTTTAGGCGGCATACTTGAAGTGTATAAGCTGTAAGTGGCGATTGATAGATTTGCCTGTTATTTTAGGCGATAAATTGTTGTAGATAGGTAGCTTATATCAGAGCACTTTAAGACGTGTCTATTCCATCGGCGTGTCAGACGTAGTCGACCCTTATCAACAATTTTACGCTGACCTGTTTGATTTCCCTTTATTGGGTTTTCATTGGAACAATTGTTACTATTTCGATATGGTTCTCCCTATGGGTTTGCGTGTCAATACATTACGAGCGCTATCTCGTACATTTGTTCTCAGCATGGCTTTGATGTCCTAAATTATTTGGAAGGTGTTGAAGTACCCAACACAGCCACAGCTGCATTTCATTTCCTGCAATCTTTACTGGTTGACTTGGGCGTTGACAAGTCAAAGAGTAAAGCCTGTTCTCCTACTATGGGTACGACTTGTTTAGGAGTCGAGTTTGATACCGTGGCTATGACAAAATCCCTTCACCCTGAATGTTTAGCTGAAATTCCAGAGTTGTTAAGGTCCTGGTCACACAAGACAAAGGGCACCAAACAAGAGTTACAATCATTGATCAGCAAATTATCCTTTGTGTCTAAATGTGTGAACAGTCATCTTTCTTATGCGCATTATTGATCTTCTCAAGGGCCTAAAACACCATCATCATCGCGTCTCTCTTAACAAAGAATTTCAAAAAGACATTCGTTGGTGGCTGAACTTTATCACTGTTTACAATGGCGTTTCTATCATCTTGGATACCCCGTGGTCGGTGTTGGATTATGGTTTTGTATTCGATGCCTGTCTTACTGGGTGTAGTGGAATTTGTGGTGACAGAATTTTTCATACACCATTTCCCGACAGGGTTTGCCAGAAGTTTTCAGCCATTCATCAGGTCGAGTCTATTTCTCTTTTAGTAGCAATTCGTTTGTTGGGTTCTCGTTGGGCAGGGCTTTGTATCCAAGTTTTCTGTGATAATGAAGCTGTTGTTGCTGTTATCAATTCCAGGAACAAGAGTGACCCATTAATGGGACAAATTTTACGCAACATGTGGCTCAGTGTTTCGTCGCAAGAGTTTGAAATCAAAGCAGTCCAATTCCCGGGTACCACTAATCGCCTTCCTGATTATGTCTCACTGGCACTTGGATTCTGCCAAGTATTCTCGTCTGTTTCCCTTAGGATGTGGGGATGCTTCTAATATTAGTGAAGAGATTGTCACTGAGGATTTCTTTATCCTCAATGGTAATTTGTAACTTGTGTTCCTATATAGATGCTGAGTGACGTGCTCTGGAGGAAGAGTTAAAGAGAACGAGGCTGCATGCATATGAACAAGGAATGCAGAAGAACCATAGAACGCAGTGGAAAAGTGGCCTTTTGTTTGTAGTTTGATCTTACACCAGTCCCGCCCACTGTGCATGTTGTCTCTCTTTATTGCCAATTTCTTAGTCGTACTCTCACTCCACAGTCTATTCATAATTATTTGAGTGGGTTAAACTTTTGCATTTAATGGCGGGTTTTGATTTCCCTTTCTCCAATTGTATGAGGTTCGTTTGATGTTAAGGGGCATTCAGCATCCTGCTAAGCATACCCCGAATCGGGCTTCCCCCGTCATGCTGGACATTCTTTCCAAATTGGTTTCTGTTATTGAACTTGAGGACAGCAAAGAGGTTGTGTTTAGTATGTGTAGTTTTTTTATCCCGCTCCTGCCAAAGCTCCTGCCTTTACTTATTCTTCTTGTGGGGTAAGTTTCTTTCAGTGCATAAGGGTGAATTTATTAAATGATTGAGGGCTAAGTTAGATATTGCAAGGGTTTCTTATCCCCATCTTTATCATGGTCACAGTTTCCGCTGGGGACGGCTACATTTGCGTTTAATTCTGATACAAAATTTTGGCGACTGGGCCTCCAATGCCTATAAAGCTTATTTAGGATTTTCCTAGCCAGCTAGGGTTACAGTCGCAGAAAAGATGAAGATCCGTGTTTTGCAGTCTTCGTAGGCTTCTCAGTTAGAGTTTATCTCACGAGACAACCACCTTTTGTTTCTTTGGGGTTCCATGTTGGTGGGCTGAAGTTATATTTTCGTTTTTATGATGCGGTGTTCCATCTAGTTTTGTTTACATTTTCATGTACTGGAAATAACTTCTGAGTAAAATTCTTTAGACCAGTGACAGTTACAAAAGGTATGGATAATAGAATCATTCTTCTGGCAGTAGATGCAAAGCGTGTCATTTACGAGACCAAAGGAATGTAATTCTCTTTTTGTAACAACTATTTGGTGGAGGAGCTTGAAATAAAATTCTCTTAGTTCATTATCGCTTGACATATACTTTACACTGCTGAAAAAAGAATCAATCTCGGTGGCATGTGACTGTAAATCTCTCTGCCATTTTTCAATCCCCTTCAATGTTGTGTTTGTACTTAATGGATTTTTTTTATCAGAAGCCAGTAATAATCACTATTTCTCATTTTAAGCAAATTTATAGTAATATCAGTAGTTAGTTGGAACTCGCTCGCTGAAAAAAAGGTGGATTTGTCTATCAGTTTTGCTCTTGCCCTATCAATAAGAGACTTTGGGGTTGCTGATACAACCTGCATGTGAGTTTAAAGAAATTGCAATTTAAATCGTACTTTCGAACGAACTCTGTGTGAGAGAAGAGTTTCCCATCTGTTCTCAGAAGACCTTGAATAAGAGTAACCTTCCTATTCAGAAACCAGTTTGTTATTGAATATAATCAATTCCTGCACGCTTAGAGTGTGTTCAGGAGCACACTACATTAGCAAACTTCTTTGTTTCTTAAAACAAAGTGTGTGCACACGAACAATGAAGCCAAACAAAGATGCGTTTTAAGGTTCGAAAACAAAAGCTAGCGTGCGAGAACACGGTTAGTGTGTGAAATAACACAACACTCTTAGCGTGCGAGGTGTAACTTTAAAAAATTTACCTAGCGTGCTGAAAGAGTTTCCGAAAAAAAAAACAGAGATAAGCGATGCAAACAATTACTTACCGTTCTGTGAAACTCACTGTCCATGAAATGATGTTTTAAGTTTCTCGGATTTGATTGTAGATCGACAACGTATCTAAACTTTCGTTCGCTGTCGCTCAATTCTTGAACTCAACTTTTTACTAGTATGTCAGCCGGAAGGAACAACACTTGACCGAGCTTGACTAATGCGTGCTGAACCCACAGTTCCATTTCCCCTCTTGGATTTAAAAGAAAACATCAAGCAACAGAAATTGATATGATTTCGTCTAAGTTTACTGCACTTTTCAATAACACGCAAACTTTGAAGCTCAAATCTCAACCAAGAACTGCATTTTTTGCGTCTGTCAATCAAATTTCTGGCGGCCTCCATGAGGCAACGCTTGAATAAGTAGCCCAAAGCAGTTTCAAGCATGGCGGATAATCCGCTACAAATTTCCTTTTGGATTATGAGGTTGACCTATCCATCGAACCTCCCTACTCAGAAGAACGTAAATAGTAGACAATGAAGAGGATCAGGTCAGGGAACTCGTCGAATCTTTTCTAATCTGATGGCGAGTTTGGTGTGTTTCATCAATGTCATATTTTCATTTGCTTTACTGAATCAAGAATACATGACTTATGAGTCGATCTAAACGTTGTATGAAGCGCCATAAAACTTCAATGCCTTTCAGTGCAAATGCATTTTTAATCGTCCCGAACTGAAGCGAAGAAAACCACTCCAACTCGCTTCCCTGGAATTGTTTTGAAAGTTATTTCCCTGCCAACAGGCGGTGGCGGCGAGAAGGTTACTTCATCAAAACAGTTGTACCCATTACCCACAAAATATCAGCAGTAAAAAAGAACTAGCAAAGAAATACAATCTTTTTAACCGAAAGATCAATTTTACGCGTGCATCTGCTACTGCGGAATGTTTGAAAAGTTCTCGCGCATATGCAAATTTACAGAATTTTGCACGTGCAAGTTGATTGATGGCCAGCGCTACACAGTTTCTTATTTTCACCAAATTTACAGTTGTACATATATTGACGGAATGAAGTTATTTTTGCTTTCTCCGCTAAGTCTGTTTCCAGGCTGTAATGCATATAGAATCATCGTCACTGGATTCTTTGTCGCTCTCTGACTCATCGTCCCACAGCGATTTTTCGATCTCTTCATTGTCAACATTGTCTCACTTCAAAGTATAACTCGGCAACTTCATCAAAACTTTGGACATGTTCCGACATGACATGCAAATACGAAACTTCCATTCTTGAACTCTCCATGATAATAAAACGATAAACGTATACTGGCTAGCAATGGTTTGATAATTTTTGTTTTTTGTGTGTGTTTTTATGAGTCAATGAGTGGCAAAAATATCACGACCGCGGATAAAGCAACAGCAATCTTGCACGCTGGACGGCGAAGTAAGAAAATATGAAAGGTCATAATAATTCTTCCATTTCAAGAACATCACTTAGATTTTATTTAAAAGGTGAACAATCTGTTAAGTTTTCTTTCTGATAGAGTCTCTGTTTTCGTCGCCATCTGATGGGACGCTTATAGTGATTTCCTTGCAAAGTTGATTTTCTTCTTTCTT
>JAEMWC010000791.1:0-30000 GCA_016490735.1 Pachyseris speciosa
CCCGCCTTTTGCACATTGTTTTTGTACCTAGTACGCAGCCTTCAGTTCTCATTTTATACTCAGTCCCCGTTTTATACCCAGTCCGTAGTCCGGTCCGCAGTCCGCAGTCCGCAGTTCGCAGTCCGCAGTCCGCAGTCCTTTATACTGACTGGTTGAACGACTCGTTGAATGTGTTGAATGAATAGTTGAATGTTGAATGAAGAGTTGAACGCTGAATGATGCGTTGAATGAATGTGAATGATGTGTTGAATGTTGAATGAATAGTTGAATGTTGAATGATGTGTTGAATTTTGAATGAATAGTTGAATGTTGAATGACTAGTTGAATGTTGAATAAATAGTTGAATGTTGAATGATGTGTTGAAGGTTGAATAAAAGTTGAATTTAAACAAACAGTTGAAAACAAAATGCATAACTGAACATAAAATTAGACGAGTTGAATATTGCTACATTTGGCTTGCCATAAAATTGCTGATGTTATATGCTTCGTTGAAAAAGAGTAGTGTTTTTAAATCGTATCTTTAAACTTCCTCAAAATTCGCAAAAGAAATTTGGAAAAAAGTAGATACCAACCCAAAGTCTTAATTAGCACATCGACCTAAAAAGTCAAGGAACCTTCCGGTATTCTGTCGGGCGGTGTGGGGATGCATTGGAATTGCCCAGTTTCAAATTTGCTGTGGTAAATAACCCATGATAAATGTAAGTTTAGAAGCTAACAAAATAATTAATTGTTCTAACTCGACATATCAACAGTACTACAAGCTGCTGGACTTACAGTATTTTTCGGCGGCAGTCTCGAACACTGAAAACTGAGTAAATTGAAGTGCGCGTTTCAACGCCTTCCTTTACATTTTTCTACACAATTTACCATCTAAAACATAGAGAAAGAGTTGCAGATTTGTTTTGTAATAAAAAACCCTTAAAAAAATGATAAAGCAAAGGATGCCCAGGCATTGAAAAGTCGGCTTTGGTCAGCCTCGTTTCCATGTCCAGAAGGGCTCCAAATGACTACGAGCTGTAATTTCCCACGCAAAATTAATTTCAATCTAAAAACATCCATTTCGTCATCAGAACCCCTGACCAGGTGTACATGCAAAAGTAGTGCCAAATCGGTGAACCTGCCGGGTCCGAAAAATACTCTTAAGACCAGGGGCGCGATCCATTTAGCAAAAATTTCGGTTTAATTTCCGAAATACTCAGGTGTCAAATGGAATGGTTTTTTCCACTTCAGGTAACCGGTCTGGTCCCATTGGCAAACGCAGATTCCGCCATCTTGCCTTCGACATCTGACAGCAAAGGAAACTGGGGGAGCCGAGCGTCTCACCGAAATGAAAATGCCAAATGGAAAAAAATTTCCGGTAATTCCGATATTTCGGAAAAATGGACAACCTCGAGAGGTTGACCAAAATTTCGAGATGAACTTTCCGGAAATTACCGTTCCATTTACCTCTGAAACGAAAATTCCGGATTTTTGACCAAATGGATCGCGCCCCAGGAGGACGGTAAATATCGTTTTTAAGGCCCCGTTTATATGGAGAAAAGTTGTCCCGGGTAGAAGGGTCACCAGCCTACCCGAGCTACCCTGGGCGAGCCAACTTTTCCTACATCCTTACAAAACTTGGCGAACCGTTTACATGAGAAACAAAAAGTTGGCTCGGCTAGAAGGGTGACCCCTAGCCGGGTCACCCTCTTTCGATGGTAGGGTCACCCTCCTAGCCGAGCCAAATTTTCTCCATGTAAACATTGGCTCGCCTAGCCGAGTCAACTCGGGTCAAGGTGAGACAATCAGAGCATGCGTGAGTGCTGCTGGCTCGGGCAAAAGGGTCAATTTTTTCTCATATAAACGCTCGCTAAAGTTGACTCGGCCGGAGGGTGACCCTCTTGCCGGAACAACTTTTTTTCCATATAAACGGGCCTAAGTCGTTAAGCGACTTATGCTAGCAGTTTCCATTGGAAAGTGAAATGCTGCGGGTAAAGCACAATGCAGAGGAACGGTGGTAGAAAGCGATACTGGGAACTGCATATACTTTAGAGGAGCTTAGATCAGTAAACATGAGCGACTTGATTGACTTTCTATCGCCTTATGTAGAAAGGCTGTGGTAACTACGGAGGTCCAGTGAAATACTATGTTTCGTACGTTTTTAATTTAGCCTGTGTTTTAAACTAAAATATTGGCACAATCGTCTTTTTTTCTGCTGTGATGATCACGCTACTACTGTTTTCTCACATAAAGGATCGGTGTGTCGTCTTATCACTTCCGGTAGGCCGACGCGATCGTCGGAAATTGCCTGGTGATATCACTTCAACAGTCGAATTAACTGCGATCAGGCATCTTTTACTTTTTGGCTTTGCTTGACATACTTTCGTTGCGTACGTCAGACGATAAAAGTGAAATAATAATTTAGAATATTTTAGAATTAATGCACATGTCATCGGCTTCCCCGTGGGGTCGACCTCCGGGCCTACCAGGGAGATATGTGGGGGAATACAAGCAGATGGACGGGATTCTTTGCCCGAGGGTAGGGAAAAATACTGACATTGTTTTACGATCAAAGATTAGGGGGTGGGGGAATTTACAAGTTTGAAAAGGATGTCACGGGGATTTTCAGGTGTTAGACACCTCACCCAGGGGACTTTGTCTTGAGAGATTCCCCGACTCCCCAGGGAAATTCCTCAAGTTTGCTTGACTGATTTTACAATCCCCCTGGTTGGCCCGGGGGTCGACCCCACGGGGAAGCCGATGACATGTGCATTATAAGAGCTTTCAACTTACAATCTACACAAAATTTTAGCCTCTGGCAGGGAAAAATGAAGGTAACGGTACCGGTTGTCTAGCTTTCAGCTCTTCTGACTAATCACCGGAAACAGAAACACGATACAACCCTGCGGGTAGTTTACTGCACATAACTACCAGTCACGCAACGAAAAAACAAACAAACAAAAGCAAATAAAAGAAAAAAAAATAAAATAAAACACCGAGGAACAAATCGGCACCGTTTACCCATAATTGTGTTGATTATAACACAGCTAGTAAATTCTGTAATCAAATTAAATTGCTGATATTCCCATTGTACTTCAATTCGCTTCATGCATGCATGATTCATGCGTCAGCTGTGGGTTTTTTCGCGGATTGTGGGAGAAAAAGAGGACCGTGCCGTATTTAGTATCGCGATTTCGGCATTTCTTTGATCAGGCAAAAATGTATTCAATTTAGAAAACGTTTTTATTAATTGTTCTAGCAGCCTGATAACAGAAACACAAGAAAGAACTTGAAGTCTCGTAAAATATCTTATCTTCGGTGTAAAATTATTGAGTGTGCGTAATCTTTCTCTGTTAGGCACCGGTGATTTGCACTGGGCACTACGAGAAGACTGTCAGGCTTGTAGTCTTGCCTGCATGTCAGTTCTTTTACGCAGTCGTGCGTAACAATCCACGAGAATGTTTGTGGGTGCCTCCGATTCATAGCTTTTCTCTGCTCCAAAACGACCTCCAAACGTTTAAAGGATATTAAAGAAGGGATTAAAATGCACAAAAATGTTTTGAAACACCACCAGACAGTTGACACTCCATAAGGGCACTGAAGGATGCTAGGGAACTGTTTTCTTGGTGTTCATTTACTAATTTTCCACTTCAAATTCCAATTTTAAACCTTCATTAAATCTCGGCTTCAATATTCCCCATTTCCCTAAATTTAGCTAATCCTTCTAGAAAAATTATCTCTTCCCAAATATGCCCCAAAATCACCAAAAAATTCACAAAATATCCCACAATACAGCTTCGTGAGATGAGCATAGAGATTTTGGATTGCTTGAAACGCTAAGGAGATATTAACGTCAAATCCATGTTAAGCGACGCAAAAACTATATGCCATAACAACAGTTTGCTCTGTTTGTACCGGTTGTCAAGCTTTCAGCTCTTCTGACTAATCACCGGAAACAGAAACGCAATACAACCCTGCGGGTAGTTTACTGCTCACAACTACCAGTTACGCAACGAAAAAACAAACAAACAAACAAAAAAAAAAAAAACAAAACAAACAAACAAACAAAAAACAAAACACCTAGGAGCAAATCGGCACCGTTTGCACATAAATTGTTGAATATAACATAGCTAATAAATTCTGTAAATGCATGGTTCATGCGTCAGCTGTGGGTTTATAAGGGACAAAGCACGCGGAGCACTCAAGAAGCCGTGAGAGCTCCTCGAGTTGTTTAATTTCGCGATTGTGGGAGAAAAAGAGGACCGTGCCGTATTTAGTATTGCGATTTCGGCATTTCTTTGATCAGGCAAAAATATGTATTTAATTTAGAAAACGTTTTTATTAATTGTTCTAGCAGCCTGGTAACAGAAACACAAGAAAGAACTTGAAGTCTCGTAAAATATCTTATCTTCGGTGTAAAATTATTGAGTGTGTGTAATCTTTCTCTGTTAGGCACCGGTGAATTGCACTGGCCACTACGAGAAGACTGTTAGGCTTGTAGTCTTGCCTGCATGTCAGTTCTTTTACGCAGTCGTGCGTAACAATCCACGAGAATGTTTGTGGGGTGCCTCCGATTCATAGCTTTTCTCTGCTCCAAAACGACCTCCAAACGTTTAGCCAGTGTGGTTAAGGTTTTTTGTTTCCATTTTCTTTTAAACTTTCAGTTAAAAAGCTGCTGCTCTCTTCAAATTGGTTAGCTGTCAATCGTTTTTTCATTTCAGCTTTTTTGTAGTAGTTTCAAATTTCTGCACTCAATTTCACTTTTCTGCACTACATTTGGAAAAAATTGACGCGCTGTCCACCATCCAGATTGCTGAAATTATTGTATTTATTTTTTCAACACGATTTTTTGTTTGTAGCACAAAAGATGATGGACAAAGTAAACTATTAATAATACAGGAAACTAATAACTTACAATAATATAACATACTCAATATACTATACAAGCAACACAGACTATCAATAATACAAAGAAAACAATGATTAAGGTGGGAGTTAAAGTGAATTGGAGTGAAATTTTAAGGATATTGAAGAAGGGATTAAAATGCACAAAAATGTTTTGAAACACCACCAGACAGTTGACACTCCATAAGGGCACTGAAGGATGCTAGGGAACTGTTTTCTTGGTGTTCATTTACTAATTTTCCACTTCAAATTCCAATTTTAAACCTTCATTAAATCTCGGCTTCAATATTCTCCATTTCCCTAAATTTAACTAATCCTTCTAGAAAAATTATCTCTTCCCAAATATGCCCCAAAATCACCAAAAAATTCACAAAATATCCCACAATACAGCTTCGTGAGATGAGCATAGAGATTTTGGATTGCTTGAAACGCGAAAGAGATATTAACGTCAAATCCATGTTAAGCGACGCAAAAACAGTGTTACTTTAGGTCCCGGTAGAGGGGGTTAGTATGAAGCAGAAGAGCAATTTTCAATTTTCCTCTTTAATTCTACTGAAGTGAGCGTCCTAAAAAGCGTTTTGCAAGTGGATAGATAATATTTGGCATATAACAGGAGACGATCAAGTGTGCGTTCTTGGCGGCGTTCGTCAACATGCGTTTTTCATCTTTTATGTGGAAGAGGATCTGTTCATTTGGGGGAATAAGATTTAAAATACTCTTATTATTAAACCATTTCAATGCATCAGTGTATGTTGAGGATGTAACAGGACAGTCCAGAAAGGTTTTTAGTATGGAGTAATGACTTGAGCATTGAATGCATTGATCGTCAAGTGGAATTTTAAATCCTTGGCTTTTCAGATTTTGGAAGAACACTCAAAGAATCCGTAAATCACTTGCCTGCGGCTCGTGATTTCCGAATTCTTCGAGTGTCAGTTCTTCCAAAATCCCGCGTGGTTTATCATGTATATTGCTTAATTGAATCAGCACGGTTTTCGTGGCTAGTAAGTCCCTTCACTGACAGATCCAAAGTCACCATTTTCGTTAATGGTTTAATGTCTGTTTAGAATAAATGCTGTAAACAGTCCTTCTCCGTGCTTTCTCAGACTTCCCCGCTAGAGAAAGCTCTCCATCAAATGCATCCGGGCTCCAGTTGTTCAAATAGAAGATAACTCTCTCCAGCACTTGCCAAGTCGCTATCCTGGGTATAAATTGTATTATCATTCGATACTTTTTCCCTTCCTTTTCATTGTCCCAGAGCCTACCACATGACATACAAATAACTGCCTGCAAATAATGGTCTGCTCGTGCGCAGTCCCGTTGAACTGTGATTTTGCTGCAAATAATATTCTGCTCATGCGTAGTTGTGTCCACGTGTCCAAGCTTTTCTTATTCAGTGAAAAATGGCAGATCCTTTTACGCATCCCGAAAATAATTATGAAAAATAAGCTCGGTGATCGAATGATAAAACTATTATTGAACTCGGTTTTCGCATAATATCGTGATTTGCCAGTGTCTCGATGATCAATTATTTGCCGAAGCCTTCGGCTTCGACAAATAAATTGAACTGCTCGCCACTGACAAATCACGATATTTTGCTCAACCACGTCCAATAATTGTTTATTATTTGCAATACATTTTATCCGCTGAATAGCAACTTATCTTTTTTTGAAGCACTGGGTCTTGATCGACACGAACTTCTACACGAGTGGCTGGGTCGTCCTTTCGCCTGCTGGAATACAGTTTCCTTCAGTTTTTATTTCCCGAGACACTTCCGCATGAGGTAATTCCATGCGGTGATGCAGAGAAGATTGAAGAAGCCGGAATAGGAAGAGGTTCCATCCGCTGAAAAAGGCTGTTGGTAGCTTCAGAACCGAATACCCACAAAAACTGTCCACTGCAGCTATAACTCACGTAACGAATTTTCACAACGACGGAATAAAGTAATTTACGGTCGTTTGTTTTTATTCTTGTCTTCTTTCGGTTAAGCATCTCCGATGAAAAGACCTCGTTGGCGTATCGTTTTGCTTCTATCTTCACTCTCCCTTCCGCCAAGTTTACGTAAGTAAATTAATCCCAGTAAATTAATCCCAGTCCCAGTGCGCAAGTCCAGTAGGAGAACATTGTTCGCGCCAGCCTGGACGCCAATTAAAGCAAATGTTCATGCGTTTGATAGGATCCCACCAGCCGAACACACCACGCAAGCTATCAGCCATATCAGCGTCGCGTACTTCGTCTGCGGGTAAGTTTATTTTTTTTATTGGAATCCTTAAAAATTGATTTTGGTGAATGCAAACAGATTGGGCCGCTCAACCAGTTCTTAAGGATGCAATTAGACCGTTACGGGCGTCATACCAAATACTTAACGCGATAATCAGAAATTTTTGAGAATGAATTCGTAAGGTGGGAACACGATTTTAGTATTCTTCGCAATAAGTGCCTAACATTTTCGTGACATTCAAGCCTTGTGAAGAAGTGTTCTACAAGTGAGACAAGTTTGCTCTGTCCAGGTGCGCTTGAAAAATTATCTAACATACTCAAGTCGCGCCTCACCTACTTTTTACTTCCCTCCTTTAAAAGAGGTGTCTTCTTTGACTTAACAATTCGTGGCAAGATTCTTATGTTTTTCATTTTATTTTCGCTGAGAAATTAAATACGGTTAAGAATGCACTGCACCCCTTGAGCAGACATCCTTGGTGTATAAAACGTTGGTAAAACCTATCTCTATTAGAATACGTTCGCCAAGTCCAATGTCACAATTTTGTCGTCTTGTGATGCAGTAAGCACCTAATATTGAAATTGCCGTCGTATTCCATCAAAAGCCGGCAGTAAAAGAAGACAGCTTCGGAAGTTTTGCCAGGAAACTTTCTAGTGCGTCTTCCGGGAGCGTTGTAAAGCAGATCTTATGGTACGCTCTTTCATGCGATACAAAGCATTTCATAGTCTCGTCACGATTGCGGTCGTCATGTCAACATTGTTCTTAAAGGTAGTGTTGTTTGTATTGGAGCACTAAACTTTCGCTACGTTCAGAGCCAAGTACATTTTTGGCTGTCTTTTCTGAATAGAATGTATCAATGATTTGATTTTGTAAGCGTCTTATAACTGATAGTAAATTACACTTTGTGAGCATCTCTTATACTTAAGGTAGCGCTGGATGATAAGTATATTCATGAACCGAATTTGAAGGGTCGGAATTTTTTTTTCTTTTATTCATTTTTTTTTTGAAGCTTTAAACCTCTGAAGATTAACACTTGAATTTGGAGTCAATTCCGCTGAAATTTAACAGGGATTTTAGTGGATGATGGAATTACATCTTGTCTGTCATTTTACCGCTAGCGCTTGACTGTGATCTTTCAGGCTGCTCAGTCAGCGAGAACTGTAGAATAGCAAGTTTGTGTCCGAATTTTCTCACTGAGAAGCGCAATACAAATGGTTTAATGAGATAGTAGTAGGCAATAACCTCGTTTGTGATATGAATATGATAGGGGCATGATTGTAATTTCAAGACTTTTTGAAAGTTAATGACTTCTAAGGGCATGGATAAAAATGTGAAGAATAGACTTCTCGCTCGATCTTCTTTAAGAAAGTTATTTTTTTTTTGCATTTCTTCTTCTGTCACATCATAATACAGTGCGAAGACAATTTGGACACAAATTTGCAACTTTTCTTCAAAAATTATACCAGTCAATAATTTATGTGTTTTTGAAACGCGAAACAAAGGAAATACTTCAAACTGTCAATCACACGAGTAATTACCGAAATAATTGATAGACCGAAAACATAATGTATTGAATAACTTATACTGAGTATCTTTCCAAACACCTTGAAACAATAAAAGAACTCCACCTGCGGCGCCGTGCTTTCATCTGCTTCTTGGTGTTTGGAACCCCTGATGAAACTCTCGCACTCTTTTTTTTGGTGTGGCCGTACTAGCTTATAGCCAGTAGCCCCTGTAAGTTTGTAAGTCCGACTTTCGAAAGCCCGAAGTAAGACCGACTGTGTACCGAAACGGCTTGAGGTTTTCTCGAGTTCTTAACGTCGCTTTTTACGATCAAAATACCATCTTTTAGAAAGCTATATTTAATTTACAATGATGAAGTGTTAGGATTTCGTTAGATATGAGCACTTCACTTGAAAAATAGTCACTTTCACAATCAATATGGCGTCAAGGAACTGTGCACGATCGAAACGACGCTGGAGAAACCGCTGACCAAGCTAGACAAACATTTTACACTGCAGACTCTTTTCCCACGCGCAAGCGGGTGGCCCGAAAACACTGATCCCCGGTTCATGAACCCCACTGTGCACCTGGTCCATGGACTACTTTACGGACCGGTCAGTAGTGGGATAGAAAAAATGAAAACGTTTTCAGTTGCTTGTTTTATTGATATGTGGGTACTTGAGCCTGAGCATTAGCTATGCCATGCTGATGAGGCTTAACAAGGCCGTAACAGCTGTCCATGGCTGTTAATACTTGGGATCAGTCTTTGCTTTGGTAGATTTAAGGGGTAATGCCAGCTACCTTGTGGCCTTAGTGCCCTTAGAGTGGCTTCAGCTTACTTGATTATGTTTTCATTGCTTGTTTTATTGATATGTGGGTACTTGAGCCTGAGCATTAGCTATGCCATGCTGATGAGGCCTAACGAGGCCGAAACAGCTGTCCACATGGCTGCTAATACTCGGGCTCAATCTTTGCTTTGGTAGATTTAAGGGGTAATGCCCGCTACCTTGTGGCCTTAGTGCCCTTAGAGTGACTTCAGCTTACTTGATCACATTAATTTGTGAAGTATCCTTGTCACTCCAGCCACATCCCACAAGCTTTACGTTTGCACAACTGTTTAATGTTGTTAGCAGAACATTGTTTACAGAACTTATTGATTAATTTTTTCATAATATTTACCAAATTTACAAATTTAATTACAACGCCAGTATCGAAATTAAAAAAAAAACATTTCATACTGAGGCATTTTAAAAATTACAACTCCCTGAAAACATATGTGACACTGTTATTCTTATGCCCAAGTAGTAATGACCTCATTATGGTCTCATGTCATTCCACATGCCAACCTATATTTGGCTGAACAACAACTCTATCTAAACCATTCACTGTAAATAGTACTTTAGTGATAGTGGCTGTAGGTCAAAGAATTCTGAAGTGCCATTAATCGGACTTTCATTTCCGGAGGAAACTCTGAGTCTAAAGATACACACACCCCAGAGACTTTGACAGGTAGTTTATTTACTGTTTTTGTACAATATCTCAATTTCTTGACATTATTTTTGAATGATAATAATGACGCAAAATCCAACAATAGAACTGGCTGCAGAAACCTTACTCACTTTTTTATAGCAATTTGTCTGTTTCAAATGACGTATTTGCAAACATTTTCACCCTGCTGAATAATTTTTCTCTTCACATTTCACCGAGATTCCAGTAATGTTTATGCCAAAAATCCTCCGTTCCTTTCATTTTTCATTTAATTTTTTTTCACTTTATTGTTTTCTCCATTCAGATTATATTAAGAGTTACTTTAATAATAAATACAAGGTAAAAAAAAATAGAATGGAGAGGGGCACGATATAGTAAGAACTAATTAGTGCCCTAAATAATATTGAATTATTAATATCTATAGCTCATTACAAAGAACATATAAGCACACACACAGACACAGACACACAAAGATACATCATGGCACGAAACAAGGTACATATAGCAAAATAATATTTGAAAATTGATTTTTTAAAATTGCTTTTTGATGGCATATTGCGAATGGAAAAAGGAAGATCATTCCAAATGCAAGCTAGCGGACCTATGTAAGGAAACACAAACTCGTGGGATCTAAAGCAGTCAAAAGCCACTAATCATTCATTATTTTTATGGGTCATCGTTTTCTTGACCGGCATCGATCCACAACACAAGCAATATTGACTGTACTTGAAAAATGCATGCGTTGTATAAGAGAAGGTAGTGCAATTACCTGTATCAATATCATGCCATCGTGAAAATAAAATATGGAAAGGAATTCAGATCTTGTTATTCCTAACTTTTTCATCAGTAAATATGACAACTGTGTAGGCGAATCAGTGGAGTAGCAAATAAACATTTCCGATTGCCTCTTGTGGGAAGGCCGAATGAAGGCCGATATGGTCTCTAGTTTCCATACAAACAAGAAGTGACATTCTGAAGCAAAGCAGAAACAAGATATAATTTACCCCTCCTGCTCATTCCAATTAAAATCCACAAATTTAAAATAATCCACTATGTCTCCAAAAAGGCCATTCCACTGATGTCAGATGCCAATCCAATTTTTTCTGGCGTTCCACAGGGAAGTATATTGGGCCCGCTACTGTTCATGATCCATTTTAATGATGTGCATATGCCCCTTCAGTCAACCTCAATCATCACCTATGCGGATGACACAGTAATTTTCACGGCTGCTAAAGATCTGGGGCGCGATCCATTTGGGCAAAAATTTCGGTTTGAATTTCCGAAATACTCAGGTGTCAAATGGAATGGTTTTTTCCACTTCAGTAAACCGGTCTCGTCCCATTGGCAAACGCAGATTCCGCCATCTTGCCTTCGACATCTGACAGCAAAGGAAACTGGGCGAACCGAGCGTCTCACCGAAATGAAATGCCAAATGGAACAGAAAATTTCCGGTAATTCCGATATCTCGGGAAAGTGGACAACCTCGAGAGGTTGACCAAATTTTTCGAGATGAACTTTCCGGAAATTACCGTTCCATTTACCTCTGAAACGAAAATTCCGGAATTTTTGACCTAATGGATCGCGACCCTGGAATCCATCCAAAAGCATCCCAGTGAAGATTGTCACAACCTGTCTTCTTGGTTTCGTGATAATGAGCTTGTCCTTAAATTAAAAAAGGGCAAAACTGAGTGTATGATCTTTGGTACTGCCAAAAGGCTTAATGCATTCAATGGAAGACAACTAGCTTTGTCTATAAATGGAACACTGATTAATACCACGTCATCCTATAAATACTTGGGTGTGAACTTGGATTCATCCTTAAATCTTGAATCACATTTTGACAAAATGTATAAAAGAGCAGCTGGAAGATTTAATTTACTCAGAAGAATCCGACCTTTAATCGACAAGAGCAGTGCTGAGAAAATCTACAAAACAATGATTCAACCTGTTTTTACGTATTGTGGAACTTTGGGTCTCTTTTGGTCACGTTCCCGTAAGAGTCGAATTAAAAGCATTGAACGACGAAGTCAGAAACTTATCGGTGGAAATTATCAAGTCCAGTCAGTGGAGAGTTTAATAAAGAGACAGTCCTGCCAGCTTGTGTTTGACTGCCTTCAGGATAACGTCTGTACCCTTTTAAAGGATATTTTACGAAAATTGAACACAACATTAACACTAGAAACAATGGGTGTTCACTAAATCGTCCCAAAGCCATTTTAGAATTTGGTCGGAGTTTTGCCTTTCAAGGGGCTCTAGCTTACAACACTTTACCTCGGCATTTAAGAAATTAAAATTATAGGTTTCTTTTTAAGAGTAATCTAAAAGAGTTTTTTCAATAGTATTCCATAATTCATAACTCTTTTCAATCTTGTAAGTCAATATCTTTTACAGATTTTGATCTTTTAATCTTAGATTTCTTAGTTTTATTTTATTTTTTAGTTATTTATGAGATAAGTACAGGACCCTTTTGATAACAGTTCTTTCTATTAGAACTGATAGGTCTGATCCTGTATAAATATTCGCGTTATTATTATTACTCTGACCGGGCATATAGCTTTATTGAAGGCTTCCATGTCAGGCGTTTGGCGTTAATAGTCGTTGTTGAAATGGGCACTGCAAATGCACTCGAAGAGGATATATTTAGGGTCTCCGTAAACGCACATAATTTGTCCACCTATGGGTCCCTACATATTTGCAATGAGACCATTCGGTAATGCCAGCGACTGATATTTTTGGGAAGGGGATCTTTTATCACCGCCGTACACCAGTCTTTGGTGCTACCCAGGTCTTGCAATCGGTCGGACAGTTCCGTCTACAAAACCAAAGCAGTTCTGAAGTGGTGCACCACGTGAAGACACTCCATCTGCATAACTGAATTTGAAGGGTTTGGGCATTCAGAATGTTAGAATTCCACTCAGTGGGCATGGTGGTCAAATATAAAATCCATTACGGTGGGACTGGTTTGCAAGAGCGATGTGCTAAAATGCTCATGCTATCTGGTAATGTCACCAAACGTGTTGATTCATAATACGGAGCTCTCTTACTATTGGATCGATGGCAGTAATGTTGCTGGCAAGTAGACGTGCCTTAATATAAAGTTATCTGATTAGTTGAAACAGGGTAACGTCAGAAGCGACTTTAGTTTACGCTGTCAATACGGCTGTATTGTTCCAGGTAGTACTCAGCATATCCTAATTCTTGTCTTCCTTTTGTTCCTTTGTTTCACAGTTTCAAAAGAGAAGCAAATCTAGTGGAAAGGACATTTCGGTTTTGGCCTTTGGAAGAATCTCAACTATCACTACAAGTCGGTTTATGTTGCACCTCCAAAGCACTATAATAACATGCTGCAGTGGAATCGCGGCGTTGAGCTCTCATTTGCTGCTTCGCTATTGTTCGCAGTAGTCGTAATTTGGTTGCAGCTATCCTCGCTGGAAACCAACAAACGTAAGTCCTAGTGGTAGCATTTCGTAATTGTTTTTGGTGCATCCATCCATCCATCTATCCTTTCGATTTCCTTTCGCAATACTGTTGTACTGAATGTTTAATTGTCTATAAGGTATCTTTAAAATTACACTGTAAAGTAGGATTTTATATAATTTTAGTGTACTTTTAATTGGTTCACGGCTTTCGCGAAAAAAAATATCAGTGTTTGTAAGTTTTTGAACACAATTACCGTTCCTTAATTATATCTGATATATTGATAATATTTATTGGCTTATAAGGCGCAAATATAATATCAATTAAAAGTTTTCATCTGCGAATTACAAACAAACTCTAATTATCCTACTAAAAATATAAAAAGGAATAACAATTCTTAGTACACATCCTAATTCTAAAACTCCTACTTAATAATTAATTTTTCAATATCTATCTATCTATCTATCTATCTATCTTGCCACTCGCATCCGTGAACATCTCTCCTCTGACAAACATTCCCACATCTTCAAACACCTGAAAAATTCTGAAAATTGTCGTTCCCTTTGTTCTGAGGATTGTTTTAGAATTCTCGACTCTGTTTCCACTAGTTTCCAATTGAAAATCAAGGAAGCCATGCACATCCTTTGGGAGCAGCCTTCTTTAAATTCTCAGGTCAAACACCTTAATTTATCCCTTTCTTTTTCCCTATCTATCTATCCCGATGATTGGAAGCAAGCAAGGTTTCCCCCATATTCAAAGTTGGTGAGCGAAATGATCCTAATACAGTCAACTCCTTGCTAATGGACACTCTCGTAAGAGGACAGCTCTACTTACGGACACTTTTTTCAATTCCCCTTTTCACCTTCCAGTGAAACTATGCATTCACATATTCACCCTCGTAAGCGGACGCGGACAGTTTTAAAAATGAAAAATTGGATTTTTCTGTTTGTTTACTCTCTCTCGTAAGCGGACACCCAATGTATCAGTAATTGACACTTGGCAATAAAATTTGCAATTAAAGGGACTATATCATCCAACGCGCATGCGCGAATTGGTCAGAAAACTTTTGAAAACGTTAGCCCAACTTTTTCAAATGCTGTCGAAGGTTCCAAGTAGCCGATTTCATCTGTTTTAATCGCGTTAATCTTGAGAAAAATTGAGGATGTTTTTGCTCACAATCAGTCTTACGGAAATACAGACGGCTTTTGTAGCAATATCTTTTCGAGATTTGGCTTTGGAAGAATTATTTTCGTGGAATTGTGATGTCTACTAGCGGCGGTCGTCGTGCTGGCAGCGGACGAAAGAGAATTTACGCAAAGTTTGGGAACGTGGAAATCAGAAGATTTGTCTGGATTGTTTAATTTATTCTTCTTGGGTATCAGCAAAATTAAAATGCGGTTATTCCACCGATTCCAAGTTTGCGGGACATCTTCTTCGATGTTTTGCATTTCATAAGACATTCAAGCTTAGCGGTTTGTTTTAACTTGACTTTGATTTCTTCGTGCTACAAGTACATAAATTGGTGCAATGCACTTTGCAGTTTTACAGGGGAAACCATTGGTTTTTGAGATAGTTTTTCGAGAACAAGTATTCTTGCAGATGCAAGGATCGGTCTAAAAACCAAAGGGAAACAAAGTCAGTCACTGTCATCAAAAGTGTTTGCCGCAATCGATCCGAAGAGAAAATGACAGCAGTATTTACGTCAGACAACATACAACGCGAATAAATAGGCTAGACTCACCACAATAGACTCGCTTTCGACGACAGCAACGACAATTTCCATGATTTCGAAAAAAACAGGCACGTAAATTCTTCTCTCCGCGTTGTATGAAAGTGTTGTCGGCACGTAGGAAACAATGGCTGGCGTCCGGGCGAGCGAGACTGTTGTGATGAGCTGTATGCAAATTAGTGCCAGCCGGTCCCTACTGCGCATGTTCTTCAGCTGAAATACTCCCTTTAATCAATCTCGTTCCCAGAGCCCACGTGTCTTTTGGCCAGCGCCAAGACACGGAGCTCTGGAATAATCCATTTTCAGACTCCAAGAGTTTTGAAGTTCCGGTTTTACGGCGCATGTGTCACGGTCTTGACCAAAATGGATACCAAAATGGAGTCTTTTTCATAAGGCGATCGACTTTTCGTTAGAAAAACTGGGGTAAAAGGAGTTGAAAAGAGAGCAACATGATGCCATACGAGCAGTTTGCGTAGAAAAAAGAATGTTCTGGTCGTACTTCAAACGGGATTCGAGAAATCACTGATTTATCAAGTATTTCCAGCAATGTTTCATCACCTCCTGTAAGGCGGCGAACCTCCTTGGTCAATTTTTTCCCTCTCAACGCATCGATGAGAGATCAACTGGAGAAGTTAGAGGGACTTTTAGATGTGTGCATTATTCAAAGCGTTGTTGAAGAAGGTAATAAAAAGGTTACCGTACTTAAAAATGCCAGGGAATGTTGTTTGCTTTTTGGTCATCCTGAAGTCTTCGTGGATTGCAGCAATGTCAGGCTAGGAAAGAGTGCAGTACAAGCACGGCTCGTTTGATCCTATAGTATTAATTATGATTAATCCTTTCCTTTGGGGCTGAGTTGATTGTGATTGCTGGACTCGGCGTCATAAGTGGGCTGAGGGTGTTGGTTCTCTGCTCTCCTCATTTGATTTGAGTTCATGTAGAGCTAGAGTTCATTTGATTTACTGTATCCCCAATTAGTAGAGCATCTGTGCTCGTCTAGAAGGATTTGAGACTTAAATTGATAATTATTAAAGGACGTAGAGGCTGTCAAGAGATTTGTGTGTGTGTGCGTGCGTGTGTGTGTGTGTCTGCGTGTGTGTGTGTGTGTGTGTGTGTGTGTGTGTGTGTGTGTGTGTTTTCCACTAAAGCACTCCAAAGTGATCATTTTTAGAACTAAAACGTTACTTCAAACTGATGGGAAATCAACGATGTTCAGTTTTCCATTCTTCAGAATATACATGAAAAAACACAGTGACCTGAGTTTACTGGCTTGTGTCTTGGTGTGAACAACCAAGACACAGGTTCTCTCACCTTTCCGCCTAATTTCAGCAAGGCTATGCCAATCCAATAATGGGTTCTTCCTGCTTCCCAAGTTCCTTGTCTTTTTAGTGCCTTACTAAACCATTTGCTAGAGAGACTTGAGGGAAAAATGATGTTGAAGTGTGTGAGGGCTATATATATATTCTGCTGGTCACATACCAGGTTTGGTCAGTTTTAGCAGAGCCTTGTCTCGTATGTCTAATTTAATTCTGAAACATTTCACAAATAAAATACTGATCAGTGGTGCAATCTTTTAACTTAATGTATAATTCATGTAATGAGTTTATGACAGCATCAGCATAATGTTTATTAACCAAGTTGTGTTAACTGTCATGTACATGTATCACAATAGATGTGCTGCTGCATAACAGTAGAAAGACATGGTTTCAAATGTTATTCTGAAGTCAACCTAAACTTATAGTAAAAAAATTGTTCAAGTTTGGCACAGCTGTGGTGCAATGTTTGAAATCAGTCAGCTATTCTAGTTATCATAATAAAGTAATGGTAAAAATCAGGGAGGAAAAAGGTCATTGTATCGTTATAATTTTCATCTAGATAATACCAATGTCGAAACAACAGATAGTCTAAAGATCCTGGGAGTAACCCTGGATAGTAAGTTGTCTTTCAAGCCACACATATCAGAGCAGCTGAAAAGGGCTTGCGCTAAAGCATATGCTTTGCGCAGGGTGCGCAAGTTCATCCCTCAGACTATTATGATAAGGTTATATAAGGCGTACATATTGCCACATTTAGAGTACTGTAGCCCTTTATTGCTAGGCATCTCTGATGGGCTGAATAACAAGCTAGAAGACACAAATTATTATATACTGAGAACCATTTTAGGTTTGTCAAAATCATCGGAATATAGCCATCTTCTAAATATAGCACATTTACAATCATTACAGTCAAGAAGACAATTTCAAACCCTAGTGCTTCTGTATAGATGTATGAATGGGCAGGGCCCAAGCTACCTCAGCGAGCGATTCAACGTTTTAAACGTCAACTATGATCTACGTGGTGGTGGCACTCGATTAAAGTTGCGACCTTTTAATTTAGAGTACCAACATAAATCATTTTCATATATTTGCGCTAGATTATGGAATGGCATCCCAGTCAAGGTAAGGGAGGCAAAAGACGTCCCTTCTTTTAAGCGCGCCCTACGGGCCAATATGGGCCAATAGATTTTCATAACTTTTAAATTAAAATTTACAGAATATTTATATTGATAGATAGTTAATAATTTATAGAATATTTTTAGATTTTACTGATTAATTTTATTTTGTAAATAGTGTACGAATTTTTATTATAATTATTATTATTTTGTTTATACTTTCTGTAGTATTGTTAGTTCACGTACACGTTATAACGAGCCCCCGGCTCCTTGGTGTTTTACGTGATTAAATAAACTACTACAAACTACTACAAGGCAATATTTGTGTCGCCGAAAAAAATTACAACTCGCGTTCTATTTGTATTCTTATAATAATTTTGGTCTCTATGGAAAGCTTAAGCCTTGTAGTTCCTGTTTTTTTTTTAATTCCGCATGGACGAAAATGTTCACAGAACATGAAATAATTTTTTTTCCTGTCCACCATTGCTATCTGCTGTGTTTCGTTTTGTCTGCCAACAGGTTGCCAACGAGTTATGCTAATCAAATTCTTCTGACAGCGTATATTGTCTGATTAGCCAATCGGAATTTTCCGTTGTCTGTGCAACGGGAAATTCGAACGCGTCGCTCGACTTGACTTCCACTCGCCCCAATTTCCGCTCGCTCGAGCTTCGCGTTTACTCACAAGATCGACGAAGGAAAGAAAGAGGGACTGCTCGCAGTCTAACCATTTACCAAAAAAATCCGGAAATTTCGGTTGGAATATAAATGGAAAGCCTATTTTGGTCTTCCCAAACGGAAAATTTCCGGGGAAAACGGAATTTCTTGAAGGTAGTCCAAAATTCCCAAACGGAATTTCCAAATGGTAATGTGCGTACCATTTGCTCATTTCTACCAGTTCCAGGGCTTTCGGCTTGGATCGCTCTGTAAACCTGACCGTTGGAAATGTTTGTGTAAATGGAACACGCGCGTTCCGTGGAAATTTTCATTTGGGTATGTGATGCGAACCATTTACTGCAACCGTCGACCAACGGTTTTCCCGTGTAAATGGTAAATAACCTGTATGACCTTTGACAGAGCAACAAAACAGTGGAGATCGGTTTTGTCAAATCTCCATTTGTCCTCGGGAAAGAAAGCCGTCAAACGAAAACAAAAAACAACAGTCCGACGTAAAAACAATATACAATGTATACTGTATATTACTTTTTTATTTTCGACTTTTAACATCTGACATCAATAAATTTGAGTTTCATTTTCTGGCTATTTTTGGTTACCCAATAAAACATGTAATCTATCTAACACTTAGAAAAGTAAATCCCAGTAAAAGTTTGGGCGTTGAAATAGATGACTTCCTGACATGGGAATCTCACATTTCAAGTGTTTGCAAAAAATGTCTCCTCTGGTATGGGCATCATAACAAAGATTAAGTCCTTTGTCCCTTCTTCCAATCTGACTAGTGTCTATCAGGCGATTGTCGAGCCGTATAATTTTGATTCAGTATTGTAGCATTGTACTTATAAGGATGGCATCAGTGACCACCTCATGAATAAACTTCAGGTATTGCAAAATCGTGCAGCAAGAATTATAACATGGGCGCACTACCTGACGCCCCCTGATCAATTGTTGAACAAACTCGTTTAGTCTAATCTTAGAGCGAGGAGAAACAAACAAAAGGTTAACGTTCTAATGATGTTCAAAATTATAAACGATATGACCTCAGTTTATGTTAATTAAGGGTCGTCTGTATATAACTCGCTTACAACATCAAGATGGAACTAAGACATACCGACACCAATAACTGATTTTTATCGAATCAGCTTTGCCTACACGCTGGCAAAATTATGGAATGCTTTACTTAACGCTATGAAGTACATGAAATCCATCAGTGGTTTCAAGAATAAATTAGAGGATCTCAGTCTCTCTATCGAACCTTAAACTTAAGTTTTTATATAGTCTTGATTCAGTAGTAAATATTCAATTTAATAATTCAATTGCATTGTAGGATTGTATATAATATCCATCAATCCGTCCATCCATCCATGCATCCATCCAACACTGAGGGAGAAAGAGAGAAAGAGGGAGTGTCAGTCTGTGTAGAAGCATTATGTTCCAGTTATGTGAGAATAAAAAAATATGAAAGTAGTAGTAGTTATAGTGGAAGTCAAATACCACCTCCACACCATTCCCCTCCTGGCCCCTCGGGTTATGGTGTTCCGGTGAGTATTTGACTTCCACTATACCTACTACTCGTAAGCACCGAGGAGCGCAGCGACGAGGAAAAAGCATAAGCATATAGGATGCGTGACTGGTGGATAAGGCCGTGAGGGAGAGAGTAATTAATTATTTTTGTGAAAAAAAGTTTTTACCCCCATATATGGCGGCCCGGCAATTGAACAGAGGCGAGAGTGGTGCAATGAGTGGCGAGCGGGGGCGTTTCCCCCCCCCCCCCCCCCCTCCTTAAAAACCTGGAATCATACATTTTTCGGGTAAAAGGGCAAGAAGCGGAAAATGTAAGGTTAATGAAAGTGACTTCTGACAGACTTTATGAACTGTTGTTTGACAGAATTGCCGAGGAGGATTTCGAAGGAATAGAAAAGGTATGGTTGATATTGACTAAATTTGAGGAATTTTGTAATCATATTTTCTCTGTTTCTGAAGAGCACCAAACCAAAAATCAAAAGGCTATAAAGATGTTTGAAGATCTTAAAAGTTCTTTAGAACAAAACAATGAATATATAAAAAACGAAAGGGAAAAACGTTTTCGGGGGGTTTCATAAAAAATGACCAGATTTTTTAATAAAACTATATGGATTGGTTTATAAGGCCGCGGTAATTAATTTATCTTTCCGCCCCATATATGGCGGCCCGCCATTTTTTTTTTTTTTTTTGCCCGTATATGGCGGCCCGCCAATTGAACAGTGGCAAGCGTGATGTGATGAGTGGTGGAAAAGAAAAAAAAGAAAGCAATGAAAGCTGTAGTGAAGCAGTGAAGGCTGGGGGGGAAATATTTGGAAATACGAAAAAAAATTATTGATGTTTTATGTGACTTTTTATTTGATAGTGACAGCAAGCAAGGCTGTGGAAAAAATATTTTGAAAAAACGGAAAAAAATTATTTTAAATTTTTTCTCTGATAGTGATTCTTCAGATAGGGATTCTTCAGATAGTGATTCTTCAGATAGTGATTTACCAGATTGTGGCGAGGGGGTAAACTTCTTTTGGATTGACAAAATAAAAGCTAAACAGTTTAAAATTGGAGAAACAGATAAATTTCCTACAGAACTTTTAAATCCTCTCACTTTAGAATTTTTAATTCAGTTTAAAGGAAGGGGGCTTAAAGACCAAGTCAGAAAAAAGCTAGAAAAAAAAAGCAATATATCCAACAAATGAAAAAAGATGGGATTATTTTCATTGTGATCAAAGAATTTTTATTCCCGCTGTTAAAAAGTGTTTACGAGAAATCTTTAATGACTAACCACCGACAACTCTTTTCGGGGGCGCAAAAGGAGGGCGGGGGGGGGGGGGGGGGGGTGCAATGAGTGGCAAGGTCGCGATGGAGAGAGTATTTTCCTATATTTCTCCTATATGGCGGCCCGGCAATTGAACAGTGGCGAGCGTGGGGTGATGAGTGGTGAGCAACCAGTCCCCACACGAAAAGTGGAAGTCAGTGATTGTGGGGAAATGACAAATTTTTATTTAATAGCAGAAATGGACTTTACTGCTTGGTATGAGCAGAAAAAACCGTCGGCAAAATATTTTTATGAATTAAACAAGTGTTCCCTTGAATGGTTTAAAGAAAACACTTATAAATTTTGTGAAATTGAGAAATTTACAAAAGAAGCAATTAAAGTAGCTTTAAATTAAGAACGGTTACAATACTCATCATTAAATAATATGTGGAATGGGTTTATTTCATACATTGGTCATAAACTTCTTGAAGAAATTGAAAAGGAGTGCGTTGCGAATCCCATCGAAAAATCATTTTCGTTTGAAAATTTTGAAAATCTTTACAGTTATAAACACAATGTACCTGATAAATTTCTCAATTCACCTGATTTTAATGTTGAAGAACATGTTATGTTTTGTTTAGGGCTTCTCTTAAAAGTTTCAGAAACACATAAAATTAAGAACCAAAAAGAGATGCTTTGTTATCAACTTTTGAATAAACTCGGTTTTTTACAAATTACCAAAAAGGTGGAGGACAACAGTTAGGTAGGAAGTGATTGTTAAAATTTTATTTAAAATAATATGGGGTGTATATCACCAAAGCATTTACCCTTTATGCAGCGAGCGGCAGAAGTTTTTTTTGTTAACGCAGTTAAACCATCCGAACAAGAACTGCGTTACCGAGTATGTTGCGCTTTAGTTGAAGAAATAGAAACTTGGGTTACAAAAACAAAAGCAAAAAAAGAAAAAAACCCATATTATTATTGTCCAGAAGAGCAGTTGCAAGAAGTTCTTCATAAATTAAAAAACAACGAAGCCCCTTTGAGGCTGATAAAACAAACAAAAGATGCACGTTTTATTGATGAATGTGCGTATTTGTGTATAAGGGTAAGATATGAGCTGCCACAGCAAGAACGAGACTTTATGGATATATGGTTGGCAAATGAGGGTTTTTATGACACCGTCAATTAGACAAAATGTGCGCACAATATATGGCGGAAACAAAATCCGTTTTGCACTGTGGCGAAATTTGGGATTATTTACGCATTGGGAGTTGGGTTTTTTTGACATCGTTTCAAAAGCCTCCCCTTATTTTTGTTGAGGAGAATTATGATGATGAAAGAGATTTAAAAAAAGAATTTTTAGAAATGTTAGTAGAAAATAATAAACAATTTTTTCTATTGGTTTTGGTCTTTGGTAGAAGAAAAAGAAGAACGAGAAAAATTGATATTATATGTGGAAAAAATGGAAAAGTTACCCACCTATGAAAGAGAAATTTTGGTAAAGTTGAAAAAAATGCCTATTTACTTTGTTCCTTTTTTTATCTTGACGAAAAAACAGAAGATGTGGTTTTTGACATTTTCTGGGTTCCCCCAAATGAAAAAATTATTTTTGACAAAAAAAATAAAAAAATCGCAAAAAGAGAGTATTTCTTTTCTTCAAAGCTTTATGGGCCAGGGTCACTAGTTATATCTGCGTTCAACCATTTACGTGAAACAAATAAAATACTTTATGAATCTGAAAAACATTTTTCAACAAATTGCGACATTAGGGACTCTTTAAAAGAATTTTGGGAAAAATGGCGTTTTGAATAAAAAAGCATTTTATGTTCCAAAATTGGTTTGGTTTTTGACCTTTTAAACCCAATTAAACCCTTTAAAAAATTGGTGTGGGAGCAAATTCACGAAGAGCTTTTAGCAAAAACCCCCATTTGTGAAGCCAATCCACCCCATCTCAAAGGGTGTTCCAGCAGGTGGTTAAGGGATCAGGTGTTTTATGATACTGTCTATTGAAGAAATGTGCGCTTGTTATAAATGGAAAGGCAGAAGTGGCCCATTGCAATTCCACGAAAAGTTAATCCTGTTGTAAAACTGGTGAGAGCTTTGCCGCCAGAGCTTCAGGAAAAAAATTGTGGGTTGGTTACAAAAATAAAGTTGGAAGACAGGAAAAAAAAAACAGTGGAGTCACGTCCACAGTGAAATGTTAATGCTGTTTGCTGAAAAACCTTTTTGTGAAAAAACAAATTGTTTTACAAAATTGTATGTGACCGGTTTGGATTCCATGTGCATATCCTGTTGGGTTAACGACAAACAACACAACTTTGGCCGTATTGATGAAAATTTATGTAGATTTAACAAAACATATTTGACCGCACACAACCCCAAATCCTGTCATTCAAGTACAATTTGTTTTAACCGTTCACTATCTATAAAAGGTTTTAAACCAGGAACGTGGGAACAGGTAAAATACCATCCTTTTCTTTTTACGATTACATATACAGACCATATTTCGTTAATACAGCAACATGGCACTCTTTTTAAATTTTTAATATATATGAAACCATCAAGCTGGAAACCTGTACACGAAGAGCTACGCGCCTTTTTTGGTCCGTTTTGCAAACACGAAGAATGTTACACACTGGTAACAGTTTGCGGGAAATGCAAAGATTGTCGCCGCAACGGTTATTGCTTTTACTGCATGCAGAAAAACAAAGCCCACAAGCTGCCACCCCCTTCGCAATTTGCAGAAAAGTTTCACGAGGAAATATACCCATGTTTGCCTCACTGGTGCTCCTTATGCATTGGTGGTTACTGCCCAACCCAAAACCAATAGAGGAAGAGGTACGCCACGAGTTTCAGCACGTCGTCAACGAAATGGGGCCGCCGTGCCGTTTGTATTAAATTTGTTTTTTTATATATGGGAAGCAGCGGAGGTTTGCCGTCAAAACGAATATTCGACCAAGCGCTTGTGGTTTTTAATCACCTTCAAGCAAGGCATGAAGAAACAAGAAAAAACACCCAGCTGCAAATTGTAATGGCAGCCGTAAGAGAAACGGTGGATTTTTTTGTGCAGGACTTGACCGCCAAGAAATACCACGAGTACGACTCCACAGACTGGGCCAACAGTTTGAAAGAGCAGGTTGGCAACTTTTTGAAAGACCACCCAGACAAAGCTTCCGCGCTTGATAAAGTTTTAAAAGAAGAAGGGCAAAAGTTGTTAAACGCAGTAAGTAAAGAAATGGGAAATTAAAAAATATTATATATGGAAAGGCTGCCACCCGAGATGCAAGAAAAGGTCTTGCAGGTGGTGATTAAACAAAAAGTTGAGGACAAAAAAAGGATGGGGTGGAACAAAATTCACAAGTACATTACTTGTTCAGAATGTGAAAAGGCAAAAAAGGGAATATTTATTTGTGATGATAGCGAATTTATTGATGTAACAACATCACCCTCCGATGGTTTTTCAAATTTAATAAGACCATCAAAAGTTTTTTTTATTCGTTGCAATAATTGTGGTATAAACCTCAAAAACGGAGAACCAAATAAATGGAAAACAGTTGAATATGTTGGCCATTTTGAAAACCCTCCAGATGCTATTTTTTTCCCCCATTAAAAATGGAAGTTTTTAACCCGGAGAAAACACCGTTTTTCGACTTCTTGGGACTTATCAAACGACGAAGAAGAAAACATTGAAAAAATAAGAAGAGGTACAGAATCCTTTAAAATACTTGAAAAATACCTTTAAAAATTTAAGGTTGACAAAATTTCCATTTTTCCGAAAGAAACATACAGCCAATATGTTAGAAATAATTATGAGAATGAAAGCGATTAAACACCCAAACCAAGTTTTTCTTTCGCGTTAATTGCGTTGCGGGCCACCGTATGGCCCCATTGTCGTTGGTTCCAAGGAATATCGTCAAGCGCTTTAACCATTTTCCGGTCAGCGGCGTGCTTGAATTTTTTTTCGTTCTCGCCGTATTTTTTTGCGCGATATCCGCAGCTGCTGTAGTCAACATCGTGCTGCATCGCAACGGCATCAGTTGCCCCGGTAGGCTGCTGAAAGATTTCCAGAATTTCACCCGTTTCGGGGTCGTAATCCAGTTGGTGGTGCAAAGGGTTGTAGGGCCCGGTGTATTTGTGCCCGGGCAGAGTCCACCCACCTTTTGGCGCGGGCAGTTTGCCAATCAGACTGTGGATATCAACACCTTTGCCGTAGTAGTTCTGCATGGTGTGTTTGTAAACCGTGTTAAGCCCCCGCCCCTTCACAATAGCGGGTACAAAGGCAGCCCATTTTTGCAGCTGCTCGGGAGAAGCGAAAACAAGATCCCTAATCAGCTCCGCCCCATAACCCTTCCATTTAATCCCAGAGCCGTAGCTGCGCGTGCCGCCCTGTTTTTTGTAATCAGCGTACTGGCGTTTGTACTCGGCCACCATTTTCCGCCCCTCTTCCGCAGAAACTTCAGGTCCTTTGTAAAGTTTGGGGTCAGAAATAAGATTTCAAAGCTTTTTGAAATCAACAAATGGAAAGGGAATGGGGAGGCCGCTGCCAAAGTAGTTACGAGCGGTTTTTTTGGCAATGTCCATGAAACCGTGGTGTTGAGGAATGGCTTTGCCAAACGCATTCAGAAATTTCATGTCAGTAGCGAACTTGGGAACCAAAACCCCCTGTGAACGAAAGCGCGGATCAAAGAAATCAGCCAAACCAGCGCCGTCCAAATCGGGCCTGTCGGTTTTGTAACGAATATTGAGGCGCACCTTAGTTGAAAGCTGATTTAAAGCTTCAGTGCCAACTTTTTGTAAAATGGGAGTAGCTTTGCGAATGCCGTAGTTAACTGCGCGCTGCTGAAGTTGGGGGTTTCGCATAGCTTCAGAAGCATAGTATCTGCCCATCTCCACACCTTTTTTTGCAAGATAAGGAACCCCTTGGTGAAGAAACAAATCCAAAGCAGTTCCGGCAATATCTTTTCCAATTCCTTCACCTTTATTTTTTGCTTTTCCTTTCTTTTTTTGTTTTTTGGTTGCTGATGATTTTTTTTGTTGTTTTTCTTGGTGTTTTTCTTCCAGCGCCACTTGTCATTGGCAAAAGGCGCGTTTTAGTTGCACCACAAACGGCACACTTGGCTTTGCCGAGTTTTCTCCCATTTTTGGTTGTAGTTGTCGTTTCAGACCCCGGAACATTTGGGGTTTTGCGTTTGTCACGCACACAATACCATTCAACCATGGCTGTATTGAAAGTGTTGATTTTCGTTTGTCACAAAGTAACTTTTTACAACCTGTTCATTGTGGTGAACATTTCTGGAAAACCTTTTCAAAATATCCTTGAAACTTGTCCCTTTGTTCCTTTCATTCAAAAACAACAAACAATAATAACCACATCTCAAACTTTGGATCCACTGAATTTGATTATTATTGTGGAGAAAGGTTTTCCGTCCCGCCTTTATCATTTCATCTTCCCATTCAGCTGGGGGCGGAAGACCAAAAGAATCGAAATATTCGATGTCTTTTCCATTCCAGCAGCAAACCCAATGTGTTCCAAGATTGCCCAAATCGTCAAGATTAATTATGCAGGGGGAATGGTGCAGAGGTTTGACTTCATTGCGGGAAAAAATCCCTTTAATTGGGATGCCAAAATATTCACACCAATTCATCAAATCCACATTGGAAAGTGCAACATCTTTAAACCTCATTTTTTTTTTACCTCTTCCCATCATCATTGGGTATTCCCAGTCTTCCCATCGACCATAAACAGGGGGCGGGCGCATTTGCATTGCACCCCCTGTTGTTGAGGGTGGTGGTGGGGGAGCCTTGGGACGGAACGACGAGCGCGCGGTTTTATTTGCATTCCCTTACCAAAAACCTTTTTCACAAGGTCAATTGCAAGAGGAATGCCGATTGAAACCAACATACCAAGAAACCCCCCATATTGTCTTGCACTACTTCCTCCTTGGCCCCAACCCTGCCCAACAATATACTTTTGAATTTGTTGTTTTTGCGTGGGGGTCAACCTTTGAACAAGGTTGTAAAGCTCAACGTGTTCTGGACCAATGTTGCCGCCAAACAATTTTTTTAGAAGTTTTTCCGCACCAAAGCTAAGACCCGCCATTCCCAAAGCTTTACCCACAACAGGGGCGGCAGCCCTGGCGAGATTAAACGCGGTTGAAAAAATACTACCGCCCATCATGGTTTTTGTGCGCATGAGCTGTGTTTTCGTAAACTTTATCTCGGCCCCATTTCCCGCGCTGGCCGCCTTTTTAAGGTGGGCAATTTGTCTGGCAGTTAATCCAAGGGTGTCCCCTTTATTAAGTTGGTCCTTTTTAACTCGAAGCGTCACAGGCACTTCATTTCTTACAGCCTTTGCAAGGCTGCGTTTTTGGTCGTCGGTTAACGCCACTTTGAATGCGTGATACTCGGTGGGCATCCTTTATAAAAAGGTGAATAATTACACTCTCACAACCAACTCGTTCCCAACTTTGTTGATTAAAACCTTTTCTTCGTTCAAAACAGCCGCAAACATAGTGTAATTTTGTCCGGCAGCTTGGTTTAATTTGTAGTGAAAAATTAAATTCTTTTCGTCACCCGTAACACTTACCTTTGTGTCCCGCAGATCAAAATGAATGACAGGATAAAGAGTTGAATAGTTGGCGACATTCAACTGTGTTCCGGTATTAACATCATTTTTTCTGTAGCTGTAGTCAATTAAATCGCGGCGTATACGCGCCAAATCGTCACCATCATCTTCGGGTTCAGGATAAAACTCTGAACCGTACTGCAGACGGCAAGTTGAAAGTTTTGCCCCACCATCAAGACTGAAAGTGTGAAAAGCGTAGGGATTAGCTGTGGCAACACCGACGCTCGCCGTTTTTTGAACGAAAATAAACACATGTTTGACATTTTTAAGGCCGGCGGATATTGTCCACTGTCCATTGGCAGCTGTTCGGGGAGCTGGAGAAATAACAGTTTCTTTTATGTACGTCAATTCGGAGGGTTTCAAATAATTTTCATTGACCATTTTTAAACCCGCTGGTGAAAATGTAAGCCTTGGAACCCATAGTTGCATTTTTGTAATAACAATCCAATGATTTGCCGCTGCGGCACCACCAAAAATTCTTTCAGCATCATCTTCGGGGGTGACAGTAAGTTTCATTTGCAATGGCGGCAAAAGTTTGTCAGACAATCTTTCGAAAAACGAAAAGTTTTTGAGGGGAATGATACTTTTAACCGTTTTTTGGGGATCCCCCTGCGAAAGAAGCGCACGCTTTCTAATTCCAAAGTTGGTTGCAGCCGCCCCCGTTACAGTTGTGTTGTCATTGTCAAGATACCAAAACTCGTCTTGAGCCACGCTGCGGGAATAATCATCCGAAAATTCAAGCAACTTTTTAATGAAAATAATCTTATTGACCTCGTTGGCCGTATAAAGGCCTGTGGTTGTTCCAGAGTCTATGTTCAGTCGTTTGATAAGTGAAAAGGAGCCATTTGCAGGCGCCGACGCTGTATCAGCCGCAACCAGGCCTCCGTCGACGGTTGCTTGCAGTTGATACTCCACCTTAAAATAAGCGTTAAACCAATCAACATGTACATCACGGTCTTTCATGGAAAAAACCATAACACTTGTTTGTCTTGCCCCATTGCCCGGCAATTGGATGGGAGTTTCGGGTTCATAAAAAAGATAGTCCACCCTTTCCAACATTTTTGAAGATCTGAACATCTTCTATTAAAAAAATGAAAAAAATCACACTTCATTCGCCAAAATTTGAGCAAGCTTGACCATGGAGTTGTCTGAAGCGGGTTTTGTGTTTTATGGGGGGCGCCTTTTGTTTTGTTTTCGGTTTTGTAAAATTTGGCGGATTTTTTTGCCGCCTTTTTCAGTCACAGCTGAAGCCACACTTTCAGCGGCCTTTTCAACGGTTTTTGCAGCGATTTTTTTTGCAACGGGAGCTGCCACTTTTTGAATTTGTTTGCCAATTGCAATGAGGGTGTCGCGCACCACACCCGTTCCCTTGTGGTGGTAGCGGTATCTTCCGTGACCATCGTCATAAAACCTCATCCACTCACTCACCCTATTCATATATTTTTGTGTTAATTATGACACCGCTTTGATTGAAATGTCTAAAGCCACTTCGCTGTGGTTGAGATCAAGAACGTTGTTCCGCCCGTCCGTAATTCTTACTCTTATTGTGTTAATTACTGATTTGTTAACCGGGTGAAATTGTTGGCGAAGGGGTGTTATTTTTAAAGGGTAGCTTGGTGTAGCGACTGTCCGTATCCATTTGAATTAACTCAAAATCGCTGCGGTCAACATACTTGTCCAGAAAGTCGTAATAAAACTCCAGCATTCTAAGTTTGGCCAACTGATAAACCGCAATGCCAACTTGAAACGGCCTTTCGGAGGCTCTGAGGATGTCAAAAAATATGTTAATTTGGGGTTGTCACGGCTTTCGCAGCTCCTACATTTTTGTTCTTTTACTCCTCTCACGTCACCCTACTGGTTATACAAGCAGTTCCAGGCCAAATATAAGCACATGGAGACCATCGACGACTGAGATTTCGGCTGGATACCATTGGTTTCTTCGAGAAATTTCAAGATTTGGGATTTGTGTTCGCTCTTCTCAGACCTGGGGAATTTCTACTGTTCTTACAACCAACAATAGAGCAGATTTTTCCAGTAATGACCTATTATTCTTTTGTTACCTACGGAACAATGTAATTACTGGTTTAGTACACTTCATTTGCCCTGCCCTGGCCTTTTTTCTGCGCTTGATCAACTCACCGTCAGCCAGCTCACTCAAGTATTGCCTCCTGAACAGTCGCTCGGTGAGAAATAAAACTGGCGATCTTGTCGATTATATCTCGCATGATTGTAAACCAGATGTTGTAGCTATAACAGAGTCTTGGCT
>JAEMWC010000791.1:35000-60000 GCA_016490735.1 Pachyseris speciosa
TTCCTCTTTTCTTTGCTTCTTTTTCAAGCCACCTTATTGATTCGGGGATGCGTTGTTTTGAGGAAAGAAAGCTTCTTCATATTTTGTTCTTGGTTTGTCGGTTAATTTGTTTGGGAAAAAAATTACTGTTTCCCCTTTGGAACATAACAACAACATGTCGTTTTAAACTGTCAATTCTTGTTAATTTTCTTTGACAATGCGGGCAAATGTACGCCCCTCCTAAACTCTCTATGTTGTTCTTTATCAAAAAGGCGTGCCCTTCATACACGCCAATTGTAATAATTTTTGCTGCTCTTAGATTGGGTGTTTTTAAAAGCTTCCAAATAATTTCTCCGTTTTGTCTTTCTGGCTCAAAAACCCGAAATCCAATCCATTCTGAAAGGGGTTTGTTGTGGTTAAAGTGATTTTCAACTTTTTCAAGTTCGTCAAGTGATGTTTTAAAACAATCTCTTGGAGGGGTTTCAAGCTGAAGAAAACTTTGTGCTAGCTCGCGCGCTTTTTGTGTGCATCGGTCAACCCTTGCTCCTTGAAACACAGCCAAGCAACGCCAAAGACAAAGGTTATCTTGATAGGTGTCTAAAGTTACAATATTGTGGCGCCCATGTGCCAGTGCCCACAGCCACCCTGGAAGCGGTCCTGTGCCAACAAAAGCTTGCCTCGTAAATACTAGTTTAACCACAACTTCTTCAAACCCGGCAAACACCCATTTTGTGTTTGGAGGGGCTACTCCCTCCTGGTTTAAGCGTTCTGATTCTCTTTGGTCAAGAAATTCGCGCGCGTTAGCTCTATTGTTAATCCAACTGGTTTCGTCTCGTCTATTGTGGTGAAAAAATAACAAAGAATCGTCTTCAATGTTGCGCAACCAATAGGAATAAACATGACGAATGTAAAATGCTGTTTGCGCTCTTTCGTTAATTCTTCCCATGAAACTGTTTGTCAAATTTTCAGACAAGTTTTCAGTGTCTCTCCACTCAATGAACCGGCGCCCCGATTTAACCTGCTTCGCCGAATTCCTTCTATTTTTCTGTTTGGTCGTTGAAAAAGGTCTTCAAGGATGCCATAATTCCCCGTAATGGGGTTTCTTTCAATAATCGGACGCCTTGGAGCAGCTCGCCCTGTTCGGGGTGGGGCTACTGGTGGGTCTCTCCTTCTTCGAGGCGCAGGAACTGGTCGCTCGCCACTCATTGCACCACTCTCGCCTCTGTTCAATTGCCGGGCCGCCATATATGGGGGTAAAAATTTTTTTCACAAAAATAATTAATTACTCTCTCCCTCACGGCCTTATCCACCAGTCACGCATCCTATATGCTTATGCTTTTTCCTCGTCGCTGCGCTCCTCGGTGCTTACGAGTAGTAGGTATAGTGGAAGTCAAATACTCACCGGAACACCATAACCCGAGGGGCCAGGAGGGGAATGGTGTGGAGGTGGTATTTGACTTCCACTATACCTACTACTTCATATACTTGAACTGCGGATTAAAGAATGACTATGTAAATGATCATCGCAGTTATGAACACTACTTAAGCAGTAGTGAAAGCAAGCCTGGAAAAATCGAACAATTTCAGGCTTGCACGAACTACGCACAACCTCTGTGATATCGCTACAATGCTCTAACAACTGAGCTAACAAGCCATCTCGAGAGGGCCATCTCAGAGCTGGTCATTTTTTTTGGTTCGTAATATACCCGTGAGTGATGAATATGTGAGAATGAATATATGAAAATCATATATTTGAACTGCGGATTAACGAATGAATATGTGAATAATCATCGCAGTTAAGAACACTACGTAAGCAGTATTGAAAATAAAGCCTTACAGGTGCAATGATCTGCCAACTGAGCTAACAAACTATCTGGGAGCTGCTCATTTTGCTTAAGTAGTGTTCATAACTGCGGCGGTGATAATTCACATATTCATTCTTTAATCTGCAGTTCAAATAAATGATATGATTTCATTCACGGGTATATTACGAGCCGACAAAATGACCAGCTCCCACTGGCTTATTAGCTCAGTTGGTAGAGCACTGCACCGGTATCGCAGAGGTCATGGGTTCAAACCCCGTACGAGCCTGATTTTTATTGAGGCTTTATTTTCACTACTGCTTTACGGTGGTGTTTATAACTGCGATGATCATTCACATATTCATGTTCCAGTTAGTTATACAAAATAAATTAACAACCACAATTTTCCCTTTGTAGTGTTGCTGCACGACCAATTGGAGGTTTCTATCGACAAACTGGTAAGTATTTATGAACTAGCTATGCTGAAGAGCCTCAGCATAGCACCAACAAAGGAAAAGACTTTAATTTTATTCTGGCTCTGCATTTTTGATTTTTCCTTTTTTTGGCCACGCACGTTCAATTGGCTAAAATTAAAAGAAACCATTATAGACCGTCGAAATATATCTTGAGGCAGTGGTCGATAATTCTAATACTTAACGTCCAAAAACCAACTTTGAAGCACTCATTCAAATTGCAGTCAACATCTGCTGAATCAGGTGAAGAAATCGTCAAGGGAGTAGAGGAAACACAAGAAATGAGGAAACGGCAACTGAAAAACTATTGCCTACAACATGCTGGACAAAAGCTACCCTGGAACAATAAAAACCTTCATAACTTTCTGGTCGAGGATGATTTCAAGATCATATACTGTTATGTTCCCAAAGTGGCCTGTACTTCGTGGAAAGAGGCTCTTTTGAGACTGAGAAATGACAATGCAACAAAGAGATTTAAAAGTCTGGTAGAAGTTCACAGTCTAAAACACTGGAGATTCTTGAGCCAGTACAACCCAACGGACGTATCTAATCGAACAGCGACGCATTTCAAGTTTTTGTTCGTTCGTGAACCATTTCACCGTTTACTCTCTGCCTACAAAGAAAAATTTCTCAAAAGCGAAAACAGAGAAAGTTACAAGGAACACCGCAGAACAATTGTGATCGCTATTAGACCCCAGGATGTGAAGGTGGCTCACAGGGACAATAATTTTTTTACGTTTACTGAATTTCTAAAGTTCATTTTAACGAATTCTCACCCCTTGACTCATGATGAACACTGGAACCAAATACAACAGCTTTGCCATCCGTGTGCTTTCGATTTTGATTTTATCGGCCATTTTGAAACTCTGGAGGAGGACGCCGCTTACCTTTTGAAAAAGGAACAATTTGGCAATAACAGCGTGGCCATTAGGTCGACTAATCCAACAAATACTTCCAACGATTTTATGAAGTTTTACTCAGGGGTCCCTCGTGAAATTATTTACAGACTGGGAGAGGCTTTCAGGAGTGACTTTGAAATGTTCGGTTATCCATTTCCAGGCCCCTAGAAAAAATTAACTTGGAAACTTGACTACCGAATGAAAAGTCAGTTGCAGGCAACCAAAACATTGGAAGCGTCAAAGAATGTGAATGGGTACACTATGATAAGTGGGTTGGCTTTTTGGTTGGTAGCTGGTAGTTAAGCTGGTTCTTGGTAATGGCTGGCTCGTTGATTGGTTAGTTGCTTCATTGCTTGGCTGGTTGGCTTGCTCGCTGTTTGTTTGGGTGGCTGGTTGGTAGTTCGTGTGCTTGGTTGGTTGATTAGTTAGTAGTTTGGTAATTTTGTCAGTTGGTTGCTTGGTTGTTTGGATGGATGGGTCGTTAATTAAGAAATTAAGCTAAGTCCTTCGGTCGCTGCGTTTAAATCACGTTTAAAAACTTATCTTTTTAGAATTGCTTTTAGATGATTTTAAGGTTCACATTTAATTTAGAAAGGAAGGTGCCATCAATGTGCCTTGGGTCCAAACAAGAGAGCTTGAGTGGAGACAAGGTTTGGTTGCATGGAGTGACAAGTGCGCCTTTGTCCTGAGAACTGTCATGACATGTCATGCTCGTCTGGAAATGGATAACCCATGACAACATTTTTTCATAAAGAACTACTTTATCAGTCCGAACTTTACTTTGTTTCAATGTATAAATGGACTGTGTTAGAGGAACTGCATAAAATCGAGAAGTGAAATACTGAGAATTTTTTCCATTTTGAGACTTCTTTCAAGAACTTGCTTTTAGGCCTGAAATAAGTAGAGAAAAGTTAGATTTAGGTATTCTGTACTTCCTGGTGGCTATGTATTTTGACATATTACCATTTATGCACTCTCCCATTAATTCTGATTATTTATGGAACAATGTTCTGCATAAAGAGGCATTTTGTTGGCTATTTTGGCCGCCATTTTGAATAAATTATTGTAATAGTTAATCATTAACTCAAAGGTAATGATTGTTTTGGAAACCCTGACGTGTCACCTTTCTAAATATATATGGTTATAGGTACTTAAACCTCAAAGGGAAGTTCTTAGAGGCTATTTTGTGCATGCATGTCTAAACTGCACCAAAATTACTAAAATAAGTCAAAGGGTTAAATTATTATATATTTAGTTTAGCTATTTATTTTATAACTGTAAAGCGGTATAGAGCTCTGTATATATCCGCTATATATATGATGTCATTATTAATATTATTAATTGGTTTGCTGGAAGTGATTTGGTTGGTTCTTGAAGAAATTAATTAGATTACATGAGTTTTTTGTACATAACCTAAACATCAGTTTAAATGTTGGGTTGGTTGTTTGGTGGTGTTTTCGTTGGCAAATGAGAGGATCGGTTGGTTGATTGGTTGGATGGTTGGCTGATTGATTAGTTGATTGGTTATTGTTTGGTTGCTTGGTCGTTTGATTGAGTTGTAGGTTGTTAAGTTACTCGCTTGTTTGGTCGGTCGGTCGGTCGGTCGGTCGGTCGGTCAGTCGTTCGGTTGGTTGTTTCAGGTTTGTTGGTTGGGTATTTTCGTACGCGCATCATCACCTTGGACGTTTTATTATATGTGACGTTTATGATTATAGTAATATACGACTTTTTAACTTTTAATTTTAGCCTCATAAATTTATCTAATATGACTTTGTACACGGTTTTCTTCTTCATGTCATTGTAGAATAAATAAAAATGTACCTACTACGGATATGTGGTATGCTCTTACCGCAGAGTTGTGTGTAGAGTTGATATAGTGTGTCTCTTATTGCTCCTATAGTTTTTTTTTTATGCCGGTTAACAAGAGAAGTGTATCTGCAGGGCCTTTAATGTCTTTAATGAGAGTGGCTTGATGTAGAATTATTTTAGTTTCAGGAATCTATAGAGAGAATGAATATATGAAAATCATATGTTTGAATTGCGAATTAAAGAATGAAGTCATGGATGATCATCGCAGTTACGAACACTGCTTTTAAGCAGTAGTGAAAACAAAGCCTGAAAAAAATTCAGGCTTATACGTATACGGGAATCGAACCCATGACCTCTGCGATACCGATGTAGGGGCTCGTTTCTCGAAAGTCTCGGTCGGGACGGGACGGGACGGGCTCGAAATCGCAGATATTGAAATCAAAACCTAAAAAAAAGGTGGATGTGTTCTGACGTCTAATGAAGTCCATTTTGTTTCTTTAGCTGATAGCTTTACTGCATAATTTTTAAAACTTTTGAAACTCCCATCTGGAATGGAAAACAAAACGGTTTAACGGGCCGGTAATTACGGGGAGCTTCGGGAAACGGGCCCCGGTGCTTTACAAACTGACACTATGGACAAGCTAGAGTATGAGTAATCCCGCATTACGTCATTCAAGTACACACACTACTTTTCATCATCTGTACTGTACTGCGATGACCATTCATGTCTTCATTCGTTTATAGTGTCGCGTACACACTACTATATATAAAGGCAAAGGAAGTTAACATTAAACCACGGATAAAATTGATCCATATCATATACAGTACAGATGATGTAAAGAATTGTCTGTACTTAGAATGACGTAATTAAACTACTCATACTCTAGCTAGCGCTTGTGCATACTCTTTTTGAATACCCCTCCTCTCAAACGTTTTTCAATAGAGGTTATAGTATCCACTGTTTGAATAAGAACGATTGAAGAAAATGCTGTAAACTAAACAGAACGAAAACCAAGGACGCAAAGATCAAGGTAAAGCAAAAACCTGTTCCAGCGATACTATAATTTGGTTTATCAACGGAGTTGATAATGTAAATTGACCACCGTACAGGGATTCGATTAGCTGACGTTTCGAGCCCTTCGTCGGAGCGAATCGAGGAATTGTGGGTTGTGTATGGTTTATATACAGAAAATGGAGCTACGCTATTGGTGGTAACATGGTAACGTGAAAAACAGGAATAAATTAATTGAATGAAAAGCGCTCGTTGATACCGTGGGGATTAAGAGTGCCAATTTGAATGATCAGTTTTTGCTCGAGATTTTTACGGCTTTCCGTGGTACCTTGATGTAGGGAAAGGCCGGAGATTGACATGTGTTGTTTGGAATGGTTAGGGAGATTAAAATGCCGAGCGACAGGTTTGGATGCGTCTTTGTCATCTTTGTCAACATCACGAAGATGTTCTCGGAATCGGTCGCCTAGTCGTCTTCCTGTTTCGCCGATGTATAACTTTTTGCATAATGTGCAGGTTATGCAATAGATAACATTTGCGGAGGTACACGTGAAACGATCGGTGATCTTAACAGATCGCTTAGGGCCCGATATTTTGTCAGTGGTTTGAATGAAAGGACAAGTTTTGCGATACTATAGTTTGTCAATATTTCAAGAAAACCTAAGTAATCAGTAATAAAAAGAACTTAAAAATCGGTTGTTGTTTATGTGTAGGCCACTGCGCAAGAGACAAGGTACTATTAAACGCCGCAGCAGACATTCTCGTCCCTTGAGTCTTCGCTCCGTATTTCTCAGGCTTGACGAAACGAGAGACTCTCGAAATCGAATAGAACTCTTACGCGGTGCTGACCTCTAAGCGTGCGCAGTTCAGTCCGATATTTTCCGACTTTCAAATCGAAACTTCCAGGTTTGCTCGTTTCACGACCGCTGGCCCTGGGTACGAGGTTGGGCAGCAGAGGGCAATAGCAACCAACATCAACCCCTATGTCATGGTTGAAAATGTTAGGATAGTTTTCTGATGACAAAGATTTTTTTAAAGATAAAGTTTATATTTAAGAATTACTAAACATGTTTACGAAGCGGAGACAACACTACGAACACTACACTGCACTATATACAATACGCTACTTGAAATACTTTACTTACAATGCAAAGACAAAGGTAATGAAGATGATGACAATGCTAATACTGCTACTGCATGCTGACCCAGACTATATAAACTGGTTATTAAACACTGCTTTCGAGTGGTATACCATGGAAGAAAATACGATTCACTTGTATTTTCTTGATATAAAAAAGGAGCCTTTTTTTGTGCAATGGAATACGATAAGTGACAAGTGAGATATTCCATGATATGTTGACCTTTGTTACGAGAAAAGGCTTTGCATAACTATTATTTGTTATACCATACCATGGAAAATACAGGACCTATGTAATCAATACAGTGCACAATGGGAACGTTCGGTGGAATACCGAATATAGAACGCCTTGAAATCATAAGTTCTGGTTGGCTGTATTTTCTACGGCATGATACAAGAGACTTAAATAAAGTGATTATTACTATAATAATAATAATAATAATTATTTATTATTATTATTATTATTATAAATAGTATTTCTCTAAATCTGTTAAGTGTTGAAATGCAGTAGTCATTAGTCGAAAACATACATACACAAATACATTTACTTTATTTACCCTCGGATATTAGCAAAAAAGTCGCCCTGTCGGGGTGCTTAATTGCAGAAACAATTGAAAAAATAAAATAAAAATAAATAAATAAGAAATGAAAACAAGGAAAAACGAAAAAAATATACATGAAATTAATTTTTCTGTTGTTTGGCAGACGAACTCGCATTGCGTTCCACTCGGTGTTTTTCGAGAATCACCTATTCTGACGTGACAAGTCAAGGGAATCAATTTCACTTTCACTTCCAAAATAAAGAAAGGAAGTCCTCATTCCAGAGTGGCTGGTTCATGTGCAAAGTGTGTAAACTAAGTCCAATATTGTCCTCAGTCATGCAATACTTTATTTAAACACCGATCAAGGTGCTAGCCTGCTTAAAGCTCTTAATTTGGGCAATTTAGAGAAGTTTTTCCTTCGACGCGCCATTCGGTATGAGCATCTTCAAATATGATCGGATACAGCGTGACGATGGACCATTTTCCCTGCACGCGAGGTTCAACCGGGAAAATAGCAGGAATAGGAAGATTATCAGGGCGAATCACTTGGCAGGAGAAAGAAGCTCGTCACAACTTCTACGATGCCTCCTGGATCTGCTTACAAACTGAATCTTTGAACGGTAGTGACTCTCACACAAAACCGGCCAGATCTCATTTAACAATTAACCTAGAACTGGAAGCGGTATTTATAATTGTCAAGCCTATTCACTACAATTTTACAACAGAAGAAATAATGGATCTGCGGGAAACGTTTATGCTGTAGCAAAGCTTAACAAACTGGAATAGCATACGAGAACTGGCAAAACGAAATTCTATTGAAAAAGTGGAAAACGACTAGCACAGCTAAGAGTCGGTGTATCTACTGAAACAATGTCAGCAACTACTACATTGTGTACAAGATCGATCAATACAGAAGGTCTGCTGGAACTACAGAGCCCGTTATAACATGCACAACACTGGAAAAGCACTAAATAGCATGAAATTCTAGCCTAATCCCATAGAAGTCTTAACAAAAACAGCTCCGTCAAGTTTCTCAAATACTAAGAAAGTCAAAATAAGCAAATGCGAGGACAAGTAAGTCAAGACATTACGGGAGAATCTATTGAATTCACAATAGAAGGATGAGTTAACATGTGCGGGAATTCATTTTCTTTTATATTTTTTAGTCTGTGCTTGAAGCTCTTAAGACAAAACATCCTCTTGAAGCTAAAAGTCTACATTGGCAGCAAACTTCGACTCCACTTCTTGCAATCTTTTTCACATTTTCCTGCTCACTTCTTTAGCGCGACCTGGATAACCGACTATTTGTTTTCAGTTGTTTTGTTCGTGTTTGTGACCCAAAGGAATCATGAGAAGTTATTGCATAACGGCGGCACGGAAGCCCTCCGAATTCCATTTCAGATATCTTATAGAGCTGTCCAGCCACCCAGTCCTACTGAAAATAAAAAATAGTGCATCGATTCCATTATTTACGCGTGAAAACTCGCCAAAATTGCCATACGAGGTCCCGGAATCCATATACAGAACGGCCAGAGAGACAACTTCAGTCGTGAATCGCAATGACTCGCAAGAAAAAATTTCGGCGGCTAACTTTTGAAATTGTTTCTCACCATTGTTTTCTTTAAGAGGATTGCCTCTACCCATCAACCCAGCTTTAGGTTGCCTGGCGGGCCGGGAAAGGGGGCTTCTGAGGTGGCAAATGGCTCGAAAACACACTTAATATATAGATTTAGCCGAGCCTAAAAGCGGAGCTCCACGATTATAATTTTTTTTTTTGTACTGGTATTGAACAACTTCGCATGGCTCTCCTTGCGCCAATATTTTACGCTTGGAGCAGTCAACAGGAATTGACTGCGGTTCAAAACCTCAAAACATTAAAACATAACAAGAAAACAATACACGAAGCGTATGTTTGTTCTTAACTTTCCATGTTTGATCGAGATCAAACATTTTCATCCAACATTTCGCGTTATGAACAAATGTTTGATTATTTAGCTACCCCGACCAACAAACCGTGCACAGCGGGTAAAAAGCAACCAAATGAACCAAACAACGTCGAAATTTCAGCGATAATACGCAAAAAGTCGTTCTAGTGTGGACTCACTCTGTCTGGTGTTTGGTCAAACATTTGTTTGTGCGTTTAGCCACCCAACGTTATGTTTGACAAACACGATGTTGGATGAAAATATTTGATCGTTTAGCCGGGGCGATTATACGTGTTAAAAAGATAAGGGCAATCGTTTCTTAACGCTGTTGAGGCACAGACATCGTACAATTCAGGGGTAATCATGCTCGTAATTTCAAATCAGCCTCGCCTTATTATTATTATTATTATTATTATTATTATTAGGATACAATTAGTGGGACATTTCACATCCCATACATGGAAGGGCGGACGTACGGGCGTACGGTCGTACGGTGACCAAAACCAAATTTTCTCGAGCAGATGGGTTACGTTACCATATTTTATTAATACTTACCGAATTATAGTTCAACTGTTGGCTTAGAAACAAACAACAGCTAGCAGAATGGACCAGCAGAATCTCGATGGTAGCCCCTTATATGGAATAATGAGATCGACTTCGATTCATCTCCAACCAACAAGTGAAAAAAATTAATGTTGGCGTTACGTTTAAATGTAATGTTGTAGTTTTGTTTTTGTTTTCATATGAATATTTAGCCAAAATAAAGTTACAGTTTGTTAATAGAAAAACTGAAAAAAATGATAATGAAAACATCAAAAGTGTATCCTGGTGTCTGCAGTGGTTTTAAACCGTCCGGCAATGTTGTTCTACGTTGCGTAGTGAGTCGCTGGAGTTCGCATATTCACTGTCATGTACGGGAATGTTTCAACTGATGGCGTCCTCTTAAACAGATGTGATTCAAAAAACGTTTTTCCAGGGGCCTTTGCCACAGTATACCTCCCATACATGTAAACAAGAAATTCCAGTATTTCATCCCTTTGGAGGTGAAAATGCTATAATCACTCTCAGTCATGGAACCATGTTGACTGAAAATAATTATAAACCATGGAATTAGTTACAAAAAGGCCTGAATAAATTATGGCACAGCACACCTAATCAGGAGCGGTTCAATGTATTTTAAAATATACAACTGTCTTCCCAAAACTCTACAGAATGAAAAGAACTCCTGGAGCACGAAATGTTTATCGACTTATTTCCTATACAACAACTATCATTAACGGATACTTAGTGGAATTCTGTATGACGATGTTGGATTCCAGCGAAAGGGTTAAACTGACAGCAGTGAGCAACCTTAGTCAGTTAACAGTTAATCGGGTCGGATAAGAGACGGGAAATTTGTGTATATGTGCGTACCAAAAATTAATTTAAACGGACATTTTTTCGAGGATGAGTGCTATCCATCCGGGTAGTTTTGCCCGGTCATCCCTACTCCCTGATAGAGTCCCGTAGGTAACCTGACCCTACTTAATGAAACATTAACCGGCGTAGCCAGCTGCATAAAATCATTTACTCTCTGCGGGAATAAATTTCCTTTATGCTTCTCGCTCGCTAACTTAAACTCATAAAGCGCATTGCCAAGGACGAGCTCTGTTTGCTGGAAACAACATAAAATTGAGATCAAGATTTTGCCATATTTTGGCCACAATCGTGGCCGTTTATTTGCTAACAACTCAATTAAATTACATGATCTAGAAATCGCGATTTATTTACACAAAGGTGAGGGCAAGCCCGCCAAAGCCCTGCGCGAGAAAACAAGCAAGGGCCTGGCACCCCACCCGAAGCCACGGCAATGTGCCCTGCACAAAACGGGTAATGAGGCAACCAAGCGGCCTCTGCTCACATGGTGCCCCCTGGAAAAAAACAGAATGTCATTTAACCATAACACCTCTCATAAGTGGTAATTAATAGGGAAGAGACAGCACTAACTCTGAATTGGCCCCTGCTCAAAAGTTTAGTGTTATCCATCCGATCTGATTAATAGTAGCACTGCATTGCGACTAGCTAGGGTCAACCACTGTACATGGATACTTGGCCCCTGCTTAAAAACCCATGCCCCATGTTTGATCACTCTCTCTGTTAATCCCGTGAAGGACTATATGCAAAATCATTTTGCCCCTGCTCTAATAGTCTGCCCTATAATGGAGTTGTAGACATAGGGTACAGGGCTACGCGTGAGTTCCGATAGCAGGTGCACAAGAAAGGCATTAGATTTCCACCTCCCAAATGCCCTTATCTGTACATCAGACATGCCCTTGGAAGCAGCCCAAGAGGCAGCCCCGATTCGAAAACTGTGAGATTTATATTCAGATACGTCTAAGTCACAAAAACAAAGGGTGAATCAGCTAATGCCTTAGTGAAAAAAAAAAAATCGGTAAATTGGAGGCAGGTCTGCTGTCGGTTCCCAGTCATTTCAAATGAGATCAAATGAACCGTTGTTATGGGGAATTCGTTAACTAGGCTTGGTTTTAACTACTGTACTATGAACCGTCCACTGGACTGAAGAACATCGTTCTTTATTTCGGGATATCCAGTCATGAATTAAGGAGCTAGTAGTGAACAGGCATACCAGTATCCTCTTCATTTTCTTCTTTAAAAAAAGGCCAAAAAGAAAAACGAGTTAATTGTTCCGCCTTAGCTTGTAGTTGATAATCAATGATGGTCCCAGACTCGTATGCCTTTCTCTCTTTGTTTATTTCTGTGCAACTCAAACTGCAAGTTTGTAAAAGTGCCATCGCAAGACACAAAATCAATTCAGAATTGCAAAAAACGTTTATAATATTTTGAGCGTTTTTGAGTGGCATGCCTATAATCGTCACAACCATTCAGAAACAGAGTCCATCACTGCAACACACTGAGATGTTAGTTAATGCCTGTGATGGGACTAGCACTGTCTGTTCCCCGGGGTGGGTGGGCGGGGAACTTAAGGGAAGTTTGGTTGGGGGTGTGCAGCCGAGGCCTTCACATCCCGGCGTTCATTTGGCTAACTTTTTAAGACAAGAGATCTTTTTCGTGACCCTGATTTGTTTTTCATTGCAAGCACAGAAAGTATTTTTGCTTATAACTGACATCATAGAATTAGATTGATCAGACATGTAGACCACGCACCGTCAACGTTTACACTCTCAGTCAAGTCTTCTGATCCAAAAAGACACCCGTGTTGAAGACGCTAAATAGTGAAATTATATACCGATCTATACCCCGAAGATTCAACATCCCGAAAACCATTCCCTGTTTGGCGGCACATACCTATTTTATGGGCCAAATAAGAGAGTCCCCACCCCCCCTCTCTGGGTCTGTTCCTTGGTACCCGTGTTTCCATGACCAAGCTTAGTTACTGTCCCTTCTCGCTAGGCTGTGATAGCGCCTTGTATTGTATCCGTATGATGTTGCAAAAAGTTGTTGTAAGAACGCTTTTTGTCTTGTTGGAAATGACTTTCGTCTAATTTGGTTGCAAGCAGCCTCTCTCTCTTTCTTTCCATCTGGCAAAAGGAAGGAGCCAAGGGCGAGAGGTAGGATATGATTAATTTATCGGGAGGTACGGGAGGAGGGAAATTTTGACCCCCCCCCCCCCCCCAGTCCTCCCCTGTACCCCTTCCCTCATGGTTTTATTCTAGCACTGATACACACTGGGAGCCAGGAAAGCTATCACATATGCTTCTACCCTGATAACTCAACAGAAATAACACGAGCAAGCCAAGCACACGAGGATATCCGTACAATAACAGAGTAAAGAGGGTTTTTTTTATAATCTAATAATTACGTATCGAAACGCACTAATCACCTTGATACAACTAGCCTGCGTAGCAAGCGTTTCCGTGGGGGAGGGGCGGGGGGGAGAGGTTCCGAGCAAAGAAAGACCGAGCAACGAGATTTTCGATGTTTTGGCAGCGCGAATAATTGGTTTACCAGGACCCCCCACGGAAACGCTTGCTGTGCAGGCTATGATATAACCAGTCGGCTAGTCGACTAAGCGGTCGAAATATCTCATGTGACTATATTGTGAAACAAGTGATGATGTGTTTATTGTTTTATGAATTGAATTAACTGACTGCCCCCCGTAAACACAGGGCACACAATATTATTCTAATATGCAATTTTTTTTTTCTGAATGACGCATATGTATGTATCGCTCAAACGAAACACTTGCATCTCAGGATTCACTACATTTGCTCACTGCAATACTGTCTCATTGTTTTCGTTTGAAAGCAAGAGACATGCTTATCTAAGTCCGAGACAGCAAATTGTAAAGAAAGAGAATTTCCTGGACACTATAACGATGGAGTTCTACAAGAACCCAACAGAGGTGGAAATAAACGAACTCGTCCTTCCAACGCACACAAATGAACGGCAAGAAAACTGCCGCAGCAGCGGACAGCTACTGAAATGGATGGACGCGGCGGTTTGCTTGTCAGCAGAAAAATACGTTCGAGGGTCTTGCGTCACAGCGTGCATGGACGAGCTCTATTTCGAACAACAGATTTACGTCGGCCAAGTTGTTTTAATAGGGAGCTTACGAATCGACGACTTTCGCACGACGGCGCCGTTGGGTCACCTTAGGCCCGTTTCAAACGTCGAACTTCTCATGTACCGAATCTAATGCAAATGAGAAAAATCTATTGTTTTCGCTCATTTGCATTAGATTCGGCACATGAGAAGTTCGACGTTTGAACCGGGCCTTATAGTCCCGCGTCGTCGTCCTGTACAAATTTGAATTTACGATTCGCAGTAAAGACGACGACGTTTGTGCGCGACCGGCAAATTTTCCCGCCGTTTCTGAAGTTTGTTTTTATGTTTTTACAAGGCGAGTTCTTTAAACCAAAATGCCCGTAACTTCAGAGAAACGAGAGCTTGTATCGCATACGCTTATCGAAACAAGTTTATAAACGAACAAGAATTTGTACTTTTTTACGACTGTCACAAGTCAACAAATCCAGAGTTTCCGTACTGGAACTACGACAGGTTCGATTTAGACGAGAAATCAAACGACGAGTGCAAGGCCGAGTTTCGTTTCTACAGAGAGGACATTTATAAACTTGCTGAACAACTACAGCTACCTGACGAGATAACTACTTACAATGGTTTAGTTGTTGCTTCGGTACCTGCATTATGCATGTATCTCAAGCGCTATGCCTATCCTTGTCGATATGGAGATTTAGTTTATCATTTCGCCAGACCGGTTCCTGAGATTTCCATCATAAAAAACCACATAATGGACTTGATTTACGGTCGATGGCATCATCTGCTTACAAGATACAATCACGATTTGCTCTCTCCTCCCAAGTTTCTCCAATACGCTGAGGCGATCGAACAGGCAGGAGCTGCCTTAAATAACTGTTGGGGATTCGTAGATGCGACTGTGCGTCCAGTTTGTAGGCCTAACGAAAACCAGCGAGCCATCTACAACGGCCATAAGCGTGTCCACTCCATCAAGTTTCAGGCTGTCGCTTTGCCTAATGGATTAGTGGGGAATCTATTTGGCCCAGTTGAGGGAAGACGCCATGACAGTTTCATGCTGGCTACCTCAGGATTCTTGCGAGAACTGCAGAGGTTTTCCAACTGTCCAGTAACTGGCCTCCCCCTTTGTGCGGTACGGTGACCCCGCCTATCCGATACGAGCACACCTACAAAGGCCCTATAAGGGTGGTGTCCTGACCCCAGCTCAACAAGATTTTAACACCTCAATGAGCACAGTCCGCTCTTCTGTGGAGTGGATATTTGCGATCGGGGACATTGTTAATTATTTTAAATTCTTAGATTTTAAAAAGAACCTTAAAATCGGATTGAGTGCTGTAGGTAAATGTATGTAACATGTATGTTAATGCAGAATGCGCATAGCATTTTATATGGTTCTGTTACCTCAGAGTATTTTGGTCTTAATCCGCCAACACTAGAGGAATACTTTATTTGATGTATTGTCCTTAAGATACACTTGCAATACTCTTGTTATACGACATAAACAATTTGGCCTCTTACAAGAATTCATGGTCAAAATAAGACACAACCTATCAGTAGTGTAAAACGCGTTATCATCAGAGTACAACAAAGTGATGGAAAGAAATCAAAACTCTGTTCAAATGCTAAGATGCACAAAAAAAGATGTCTTTTACTACAGCAATACTAGTTGTTCCAAAACTAGTGTCCCTTTCTTAAAAGTTCAATAATTGCCTGAGATTGTGCTTGCTGGCTGTTAAGCATTATCTGCATCATCTGCATAAACTGTTGTTGCTGTTGCTGCATCTGTAACTGTTGTTGATCTCGCAGCTGAGAAAACAGTGCGTGCTGAGTAGTCATGGTAGCTTCTTCTTGCTTTCTCTTTATCTCTAGCTCATCTTGTCTTAACTGAGATTCCCTCTCTGCTGCCTCCCTGAGATAGCTGATTGTGTCATTGCTTTTTTGGCGTTTTTTTTCGCGGTTCGTCTTTCCCATTTCGCTTCTTAGTCTGAGCTAGCCGCTCCATAGCCCTCTCCCTCATCTCCTCCCCTGTCGCTTTATCTTGATCCTCCTTGTTTCGATCCTCAGCTGATTCTTTGGTCTGTTTAGCCTCTTCCTCATCTCTTCTCTCTAAATAGTCTTCCATGATCTGATCTATTTCTCGATATTCCTGAGAAATTCCCGAGCCCCTCTCGGCCACTCTCTTCCTGGCCTTGCAATCCCTTTCTAGGATTTTCAAGCGGTCTCTCAAACCCTTTGGCGAAACGCAAAATTGGGTATCTTTGATGTTATTCAGAATTTTGCATATTTCCTCCAAGCAGTTCCCCCGCTCTCTGGTACCTGAACGGTACTTCCACAGCTCCCAACTAAGGAGTTCGCGACCAAATATGGTGTCATGTTTCAGTGACCATTTCATTTTAGACATTCTGTCAAAAAATGATAAAAAATATAACTATTACTTAATAAATGTTTAGATATACCACTAACTAACTAACTAAGGCACCAAATAAATAAATATTAAAATAAAACTTAATTATAGAGCTCTGTGCAGAGATCAATTGTTCAATTTAATACCATCAGGAAAGTAGATGCATCAGTTATGCTTAATTTCTGTGGAGAGTATAAAAGCAAGGGCCGATACAACGTAGAATGGTTTTAAGTTTTGTGTACTATATTTCGGCTGGAGAAGAGAAAGTATAGCTTGTGAGTCCATCTGAAATGTAGGGACAAGTAGCGCAATTTTTACCGCAACGGAAACAACCGGAAGGGAGTTGTAGGTGTGAATTAGTAGAATTAGAAGAAAGTTTAGCTGTGACTAGTAAGTCACGGAGATTAGGGCAACGTCTGAAGGCAACAACAGGCAAATGCTGAAAAATGTTTTTGCAGCGGTTAGAAGATAGCAGTAAATTGTAATGTTTTTTGATGATGCTAGAGATGTGAGGAAGTGATGGATTAAAGGTCGTTATAAAAGGTATACGTTTCGGTTTGTTGACGTCTTTGGTTTGTAAAGTGAGTCTGCGGGGGATGTCGGCGGCACGTTGTATTTGTTTAGTGATGAAATTGCGGCTGTAACCGCGTTTGAGAAGATATGTAGTAAGTTGAGCAGCGCGAGTATTAAACGTTTCGTCGGTAGAACAAATACGTCGTAAACGGAGTGCTAGACTGAAAGGAATGGCTTTTTTAGTATGCATTGGATGAGAAGAAGAATAGAGTAAGTGTTGGTGCTTGTCTGTAGGTTTAGTATAGAGGTCGGTACAGATATGACCGTCGTTGGTTAATGAGACATTAACGTCAAGGAAAGGTACGCTAGTAAAAGAGTGTGAACTGGTGAATTTTATGGTAGGGTGAACGTTGTTAAGATAATCGATGAAAAATTTTAAATTATCCAGACCTTCAGTCCAGATCATAAAAATGTCATCGATATATCGCAGCCACGTGTGGGGTTGAAAAGGGGCATTTTCCAAAGCGTTGGCCTCGAAATACCCAAGAAAAAGGTTAGCAAAAGAAGGGGCCATTTTAGTGCCCATGGCTGTGCCGTGGACTTGAAGGTAGTGGTTATCATTAAAAGAAAAGTTGTTCATGGTGAGAATCATGCGAATGAGGTCACACAGTGTGCCGGTGGGAATGATATTGTGAGGGGAAGTACGTAGAAAGTGATCACAGGCATTAATACCTTCATTATGTGGAATATTAGTGTATAATGATGAAACATCAAGTGTAACTAATAGTGAGTTAGCGGGTAAATTACCGATGGTAAGTAATTTGTTAAGGAAATCGTTAGTATCTTTAACAAAGGATGGTAGTTTATGAACTAAAGGTTGAAGGTAGTAGTCAACGAACTGGGATATACGTTCAGTAGGATGGCTGTTAGATGAAACAATAGGGCGTCCTGGATTGCCGGGTTTATGTATTTTAGGAAGAATGTAAAAACGTCCTGGTTTTACGTCAGTCTGTATAAGGTATTGTTTGGTTTTGTCGTCGATAAGTTTGTCATGATGCATTCTGTTAACATAAACAGTGACCCGTTTTTGTATGTCGGCAGTGATGTCTTCGTTTAAGTGTTGGTAGAATTTGGTGTCATTAAGTTGTCTGTTGCATTCGTCGATGTACCAAGTTTTGTCCATAACAACAGTAGGCTCGATTTCCGCCGCTCACTCGGGTCCGGGCTTTCCTCCCCGAGAGAGCGGCTGGACGCGTTGGTTAACTATTGTTGGTTTCAGCCAATGAGCTTACCGCCTGCAGATTTTCGTCTGGCAATGTTGTCGCATAAATTATCATATCAGAACAGAGTTGTGGAAAATGGCGGACAACGTGGAAAGGATGTGTGTGGCTTACGAGCGAGTTTTGACGACATTTAACATTGAGAATTTAAAAGATTTACAGCCAGAGGCACTGGAAAAGTTGATAAGTGGCCGAGATGTCTTTGTTATTCAACTAACTGGGTCGGGAAAGTCCCGGATTTTTCAGTCCGCTCCGATGTGTTTCGACACAGTCCTTTGCTAACCAATGCGAAGTCAATCGTAATTGTGATTTCTCCTCTGGCTTCCCTTATGCAAGACCAAGTACGGTACCTTAAGTCTCTTGGAATCAGTGTGGAGTTCATCGGGGATGAACTGAAGAGCGATGAGGCTAAGCAACTGGTAGAACGCGGGGAGTTTCAGGTCGTGTATGGCTCAGCAGAGGCGTTTTCCTCAACAAAACGATGGCGTGCTATGCTAAGCAGTGACGCTTACAAAAATAGATTGTCCGCCGTCCTTTGTTGCACTTCTTAACAGTGAAGGGCCGTTCTTCGCGCAAATTTTTTGCATTCGTTGTTAACATCAGAACAAATTCGGTCCTCGATGGCTTTTTTGAGTTCAGCACTATCCATAACTGCGTCCGCGATCGATTTATAACTGTTTCCTCGCACCAAAGCTTTACCGAGCCGATGGAGATCCTTTGATAACACTCCGATTTACTCCCTGATTCATAAGTCGCAATTGCCTGAAATAAAGAACATTTTTATAATTTTATTTGAGCCGAACAGGGAAGGAGGATAACTTGCACGTTCTGTCAAATAAATTGTAAACAAATAAATTTAATTAGCGCTTACCTGTACTTCACAAATATCTCCCTAGCAGTGGACTTCTGGCGTTTCCTTCACCAAAGGCGCATCTTGGACGGGACCAATGGGCCAAACTACTGGTAACTGAACAGGCATGGGACTTGGTTTGGGTCGAATCTCTCCAAATGACAAGCTTTTTGCGGCCTTTTTCCTTCCTTCATCCGTTACATGGCGAAGTCTGTACGAGTCTGTAGGAACGCCTCGCTTCGGCCGGTTATTTGCTGTAAACTTTTCTTTCAATGAATGCTGGAGAATTTTAATCTCCTCTCGGATCTTTTCAAGGCGCTTAACATCTCGATAGCAGCGCTCGTTGGAGATGGTAACTGTCCATGTTTACACTCGAGAGAGGGACATCCATTATGTTGCAAATTCTGTTTCGCAAATCAGACACTTTTCCATTTAATCTAGTTTTCTTCCTAGAGTCAGGAAGCTCACAGCCACAGAATACGCATCCAGTATTCGTTTGAAATTTTTTTGAGCCTATCCTCGCTTGCACATTCGCCATCCATTACATCATTGCGTATTTGCGCGCGAAATAAGAGCCTGGTCCTCACTAGCGACGCAAGCATAAGCATAAGCTTATGCGGCGGTGAGGACAGCCGTGACATAAACAAAAAAATATCAAAACCTTGCGTTCTTCTTATGCTTATGCTTGTATTGCCAGGAGTGCTCGATGGAGCCGATCTGCAAAATAACCGCTCTGCAGGCCGATTTTGGGCTGGCTGGCAAAATGTTTGCTGAAATAAAAATCTTGCTGGCAGTGTTATTTTAACGAAATCTTGCTAGAATTTGTGTCCGTAATGAGTCTTACTGGCTGACAGGAATCAAAACACGTTATTTCTGGCAGCTGTCTTATTTCAGTTTTCATGCTGGCTGAGAGTACTGAGGGCGCACTTTTATCTGGGTGAGATTGAAAATAAAGTTAATGAAAAACAAACTGTCCTTGGGCTCGTAAAGCAACTTTCAAGAGTCTTAACGTATTGAATAGCATGTGCTGTCAGTTGGCTTCGTATTTTGGTGGATTTTCATCTGCGAGAAGATAGGACTTCGGGGGAAAAAACTAAAAGTAAACAACACGGGATACAGATAGAAGCCTACTGCCCGTCTTGGGAACGATCTGACATCCGAAATAAACCATTCGACATATTTTGCCCAAAAATCAAGTTAAAATCAATACTTAGCTGGCTGGGTATTTTTCTTCCTTACGCGACTGCTGGCTGGCAAACTGGAAAGATTCCACCCGTGCTGGCTGGCATTTCGTGTTTGTGGCATTTTCAACTTTCCTGGCTCGTTGAGAAACGACAAGCTCGTGGCTGGCTGGGATTTTTATTTCTCAAAAGTTTTCTCGCTGGCATTGAAGAGCGGTTATTTTTTTGCCAGGAAAGTTAAATATTAACGAAGATTGACAGGGGGACACTCAGCTAGTGTTTAGTACATCGTACGATAAAAATTCTCAGAAAAGGTCGCTGGGTACTCCTGTATTGCTGATATTTGCACTGAGGACATGGCTTAAATAAGGAACATTTGGAGTCTGATTTCACATCCGTTGACATCTGAGACGCATAAATTACAGACAAGGTCGCCGGGTCACGCGTCCAGCCGTTCTCTCTCGGGGAGGAAAGCCCGGACCCGAGTGAGCGGCGGAAATCGAGCCTAAGACGTTATCAGCAAGATTAGGTGGTATGTTATCAGTATTAGTATTGACCTGTGAGTTAAGGCGATTATCGACAAGATTGTGGTTAATGATACAGCGCCGGCGGATGGGAGTGGTCTTTTTTGCACGCCGGTTGGCAAGCAGAGACTCAAGTGATAAGGCCATAGAGTCCAATCTGGTAGTATAAAATAAAAAAGCATCTTGTGAGCAAGAGCTGCGCAATAGTTCCTTGTGTTGTGACAGTTCCTTGTTAAGAGTGTAGATTTTCCTTTTGCATTCAGTGATAAGTAGCTTTAAATGTCGGTAGGCAGCAGAGTGTGAGATAAATCTCCATCGGCGGTAGAATTTTCTGTTATCTGTGTATAGTGGTGGTAGGCGTGGATACAGCGATACTGGAATGCAGTTGGTTTCTTTAAAGAAAGTGTAGTTCAATAGGTGATGTTTGTATCGTGTGAGTTTCAACTGAATCCTTTTGGTGGCGTTAAAAAGGCTTGTAGCCTGTTGTTGCCTTCAGACGTTGCCCTAATCTCCGTGACTTACTAGTCACAGCTAAACTTTCTTCTAATTCTACTAATTCACACCTACAACTCCCTTCCGGTTGTTTCCGTTGCGGTAAAAATTGCGCTACTTGTCCCTACATTTCAGATGGACTCACAAGCTATACTTTCTCTTCTACAGGTGAAACGCGCCATATTAAATCTAACCTGACCTGTGACACTAAAAACCTCATTTACATGATTCAATGCAACCGCTGTAATTTACAATACATAGGCGAGACTAAACGACGTTTAAAAGACCGATTTAATGAACACCGCCGTACCATAGATAACCCTAACACCAAATCTAAACCTACCACAGTCGCGGAACATTTCCTCTCCTCTCCTAACCACACTGCTAATGACATGCAATTAATCCCCATTGAGAAAATATTTTCTAACAGAGACTCAATCCGTAAGGCCAGGGAAGCTTTTTTAATTTCAAAAGGCAGAACAATTGATCCAGAAGGTCTTAACATCCGCGAAGAAACATATTAGTTAATTTTTTTTTTTTATTTTTTACTGTCAATCATTTTAGTTTTACGTGTTTCCGGTATATAACTACATAAACACCCCTTCCAATGTAAATTCTCATTGTACCTGAAGAAGGCTGGTTTGGCCAGCCGAAATATAGTACACAAAACTTAAAACCATTCTACGTTGTATCGGCCCTTGCTTTTATACTCTCTGTTGATTTTATTACGCCGATCAGATCACCAGTTTGATCCAACGTATACCAGCAGGATTATTGTCCACGGTTGCTTGCTTGAACATTTGATATTTAATTTCTGTAAACGTAACTGTTACCGTTTCAAAAATCTTGCTTGATAAAGTACATAATGAGGATATAATGCGCAGCCTTGCATTTCTGACTCCTGCTCACTGTAAATGCAACCCTTTCTCAACAAGCTATTTATTTATGAAATCACACTGGTTGGTTGGTTTGTCTCAGGAGCTCGAGAAAAAAATTCACAAGACAGACTAACAAAATGTGCTCGCATGGCAGAAAAGGAACAGGGGCACCCAACGAGCCAAATCAACCAAAAGCTGTAGAAAGGCGTTTTTAAGTACCTTATGGTGTTTGAAGTCTGTTTAAAGTGATGTTTTCATTAGCTAGAAGAAGTTCATCTGTTCGGATTCCCTAGCTGAAATTTTAATTGCCCGAAAATGTTAGGGAACAAAATCTTCCTTTGAGAAAATGCAAGCTGAAATGAACTTTCCACGAACCTTCTGGGGAACTATTTTCTTTCCGAAAATGGTAGCTGACGTTTTTGACTGCCAAAAACAGCAATTATGACCTTTCCGAAAACCTTAGGGGCTATGATTTCCCAATTGCGAATTTTTTAGGCCACGTTTTAGTTACGAAAATCAGAGTGCACTCTTTAATCGACGTCGAAAACCCAAGGCGAATTACCCTACACCGAACAGATATCTACCGAAACTTGTGGTTGGGTGCCCCTGAAGGAAGCGCAGCTGTAAGTCGAGAAAAATGTATGTTCTAAAGTATCAGGCTGGCTATATAAAGACCACTCAAACCAACAGAGGAAAAATCGCCTAGCTCTGTAGTTGAGAGCAACTTTTTAGTCCTTTCAAATTCATTGTACACTAGAAAATGTCTTATATTTCAGTGAAGCGTGATTAAAATGAAAGATTTTTCATACAGTAATTTACTTTTCATTCATACCGTTTCGTGCTTTGACCGCTTTCAGTGTTGGTTGAACTCATAGCGTTCGCCATAGCACTGTAGAAGGTCGTTTCTTGAACGAAAACAGGCAAACAAATGAAAATCAAACGTCAAGAACATGTCCCTAATGTGATACTTAAATTATCTGGCAAAAATACCCGAAGTATCGAGAGAAAACTTTGAAAACTAACCTCACGTCCTCCTGTTTCCAAGACGCCGGCAAATCGCTCTCACCAACGTCGTCGACTTTGGCGCGAAGCTGGCAAGTGCTCAGAAAGGCATGCGCAGTGGGCATGTCACGCAATCTAACGGCGTCGTCGTGCAAAAGTCGTCGATTCGTAAGCTCCCTAATAACCTTGCAGCGCGGGTGAATAGAGCGTTTAATACGAGTGTCGAAGTTGGCGTTTCCGCTCAGGTGGAAGATTTGCTCAGTGGTGAGATAAAACGTGTTTGTGAGGCCGTTTTCATTTTCGTAGCCTTGAATAGTAACAATCAAAAACAGCAGTTGACTCCAGTTGTCCCCTTCACCAAGGAAGAAAAATTTCAATACGCGCTTGCCAACGAGAGGAGAAGAATGCGGATTCAGTACTCGACCAATCTCAAAGAACTATCGCTGAAGTAGGGTAGTGAGATAGAAAGGGAAAAGCATAATGCGCCGGAAAACCAAACAAGTACCTCTGGGGAAATCGCGCCTGTAAAGACAACACTGGAAAGCGTTGAGCTTGTTTTATCCCCACACGCAAATCACCATCAAACAGCGTTTGGTGGCCAAGTGATGGCTTGGATGGTGGCAGCGTGTACCATCACAGCTACACGCCTGTGCAGATCCCATCCACAACTGAGAGCTGTTGACAAGGTCAAGTTTCGCGGTCCTATTAAGGTCGGAGATCGTGTTATCATCAAAACTATGGTGAATAACACTTACGGAGTGCATATGGAAGTGGGATGTCGAATGGAGGCGTATTCTATTGGAGGTCAAGTGCGACACGTTAACAGCGCTTTCTTGATTTTTGTGGCGCCTGACGAGAACGGCATCCCGAAGATGCTGCAACCGTTGCGAATGGACACGGAGGAAGGTAAGCGGCGCGCCGTGGAGGCCATGGTAAGAAAGCGTCTCCGCTTCGAACGTGACCAAATCCGTACATCTATCATTCTTTAGAATTCCCGTATAAGTCAGCTGTTGAATTACAAGAACATAGAAGCGCTGGTGAGACTTTATCAACTAACCAAGTGGGAAGAGGTGCGATCTTCTTCCGGTGTAACACTATTTAAGCGAAGACTTTGCGTGAAGACAACCTTCACTGTCCAGATCCCCCCTGAGAGAGCTTTCGAGTTGCTAAGTGACGAGAGTAGACGTAAGGAATGGGACCCGCTGTTGATTAAAGTAGAAGTGGCGGAAGTTGTTGATGATGGCGACGAGATTCTTCACATGGTATTGGAAGGCAAGATGCGTAACGCAATCAGACCAGATGATATGGTCCTTTTGGTGTCACGCAGGGTCCCCTGTAACAAAAGAGACCATTTCACTATTGCCTACAGCTCGGTTCAATTGACAACTCTACCTCCCTTCCCTGAGTATAACCGCAAAGAGCACCTGTGTTCAGGGTTGCTAATTAAGGAAACTAAGGGGCAGCAGGGAAACTAGACGATAACCTACATCAATCAAACCACGCGCGACCTGGAACCGTACGTGTTGGGAGATTTAGCGGGCGCTACGGAGTATTACGTAAAACGTTTCAATGAACTCGAGACATTTCTTCTGAACAACGTATCCAAGCGATAGTTCTGAAAGATAATTGAACTTTAATTTTATGAAAGGAATTGCTTTTTTACTATAACACATCAATTATAATAAGGTCTTTACGGCTTGCAATTGTGACGCCATCTTAACAACATGGGAAGCCAAACGTTCCTTGGATGGTTCGAGGTTTGTTTTCTAGCTTTTCAATGCGGGT
>JAEMWC010000791.1:67500-137500 GCA_016490735.1 Pachyseris speciosa
GTGAAGTCTTATTCTCGATCTTAACTCTGAATACAGTCTAGAATTATCTCAACGAGGTTGTCCAACGTGTATATGTTTTACACATTTGGTGCCGAGACCCGGGAACTCAGAAATCTGAAGTTAAATCGCCTTCGAAGTGGTCTTATGAGCAGGTTGTTGTAAAAGGGCGAATCTGACAACTCGCGGGAACCATGACTGGGAAGAAGAAACTGAAGAATCTGATAAAGTTTCAGGACAGCCATCGAAATTTTGTGCGGAAAACAATCGCTGATGCTCAAGAATTAATCACTAGAGGGAATCCCATCGAAGTGAAAAGGCTGAAACTTCTTCGTACCGCTCTTCAAACCAAGTGTTCGGAGCTTCAGGTTCTGGATCGCGATATAGTCGAGCTTCTAGAGGATGAGTCAGAGATTGATACTGATGTTTCTGAGAGCTGTAATCTAACAAGTGATATCCAGGAGTGTATAGTGGATTTAGAATCTGCATTGGCAGCGCAACAATCACAAGGAGAGAATCAGCAATTGCCCCCAGTCTCGCAGCAATCCACTTCTCCAGAAAGCGCGGGAATTTCCCAAAGTTGCACTTCGAAAGTTTACACGCACGCAAAGCTACCTAAGCTTGAGCTGAGAAAATTCCACGGAAACCCCATCGAGTGGTATCCCTTTTGGGAATCTTTCGAGTCAGCAGTTCACAAGAATCCAAACCTGTCCGGAGTGGATAAATTCAACTATCTAAGGTCTCTCCTAGCAGACACTTCCCAAAGTGTGGTCGCTGGCCTTGCCCTGACGAGCGCTAACTACGAAAAGGCAGTCGAATTGCTCAAACGAAGATTCGGAAACCGACAGATTGTGATCTCTAGCCATATGGAGGCGCTCACAAAAATTCCCAAGGTGACATCGATAAGTGAAGTTAAGCGTCTTCGAAACTTGTACGATATAGTGGAGTCGCATGTTCGTGGGTTAGAAAGTATGGAAATTTCTTCTGATATGTATGGTTGCTTCTTAACGCCGATTGTTATGCAGAAATTACCGGAGGAATTCAGAATTGCTATTTCACGGAATTTGGAATCGGAAACGTGGGAATTGAAGGATATTTTGCGTGAATTTCACAAGGAACTGCAATTAAGAGAACAATGTGTGGTGAACTCTAAGGATCTCAGGCCCTCAAGCTCGTGTCAAACAGGTGAGTCACACTTTTCTACTTCCGCTTTGTGTTCTGACAGTGCTGGGAACAAGCAGTTCTCTCATGTGTGGTGTTCGTTTTGCAATCAAGACCATCAGAGCTCTAAATGTAATGTTGTCACAAGTGCCGAGTCTAGAAAGCAAGTTCTTAGGAGGAAGGGCAGATGTTATCTTTGTCTCAAGCCTGGGCATCTGTCACGCAACTGTAAGAGCACTGTGAAATGTTTCAATTGTCAAGGAGCCCATCATGTAGCTATTTGTGATAGTTATGAACAAACTCTGGGAGGGCAAGAACGAGTTGAGAATGTTGCCAATGTCTCTACTAGTATGTACGTGGATCAATCAAGAGGGTCCGTGTTGTTGCAGACTGCAACTGCTGAAGTTGTACGTCCAGACAATGACAGCTATCCACTAAATCTCCGTCTCGTTTTTGATTCGTGCAGTCAGCGATCTTATGTGGCTCAGTGTGTTAAAGACAAACTGGATCTACAAGTTCTTGGTAAAGATTCACTTCTGATCAAAGCCTTAGGAGAATCAGATGCCAGGCTACGAACATGTGAAATTGTTCAAGTGGGCATCAAACCCATATGTGATTCAACTGTGTATATACAAGCTTATGTAGTACCAGTGATATGTGGCCCCCTGACTCAACAATCCACCGAGCTTACTCAGTGTAGCTACGAACATCTCCGTGATCTTCCTCTGGCTGACAGGGCTGGTGGAGGAGACGTAACAGTCAGTATTCTCATTGGTGCTGACTACTACTGGTCCTTGGTTGAAGGTACTATCATAAGGGGTGCGCCATGGGAACCTGTTGCCCTAGCTACGAAAATAGGATTTGTCCTCTCTGGACCCACTATGGTCATGACTGACAGTGGCCATGCCAACACTGTGAATCTCACCGCGACTATTGTTCTGAAAGTAGAATCAAGTGTTGTCCATCATGATGAGCTTGCATCTGAACTAAGAAAATTCTAGGACTATGAATCTCTTGGAATCCAAGATAACAGTGTGACTCTGTACGACAAGTTTGTCAGTGAAGTTGAATTCGTGGAAGGAAGGTATCAAGTGCGGCTACCCTTTAAGGAGGATCATGAACTTCTTCCAGATAATTTTGTGTTATGCAAATCGAGGTTGGTGTCACTCTTGAAGCGTCTGAGTTTTAAGCCTGATGTGTGAAGGCACTACAATGATGTCATACAAGAGCAGCTGAAAGAAGGAATTGTTGAACCAGGGAAACAAGGGACTAACAATGGTGTGGGAAAGCTGCATTACATCCCTCATCATGAAGTGATTCGTGTTGATAAGGAAGCCACAAAGTTGCGCGTGGTTTATGATGCCGGCGCTAGAGCAGAAAGAACCACACCTAGCCTTAATGACTGTCTTTATGCTGGTCCACCGCTGTCTCCCCTTATTTATGACATCCTGTTGAGGTTCCGCGTTGATAAGGTGGCCATCACAGGAGACATTGAGAAAGCCTTTCTGAATGTTTCAGTTGACCCAAGAGATCGTGACTATCTTCGCTTCCTGTGGATTGATGACATCACCAGCAAACACCCGAATCTTCAAGTTTATCGATTTGCAAGAGTTGCTTTTGGCGTATCTTCAAGCCCCTTCTTGTTAAATGCAACCATTCGTCATCACCTAACCTCCACTGACATTTCCAAAGAATTTTCTGAGAGTGTACTGAAAAGCTTGTATGTGCATGACTTTGTTGGCGGAGACAATTCTGATGATCTAGTTCTCGAGATGTACAACAATCTGAAGTCATCCTTCAAGAGTGGAGGATTCAATATGCGAAAGTGGGTTTCTACCTCTGCACTAGTACAGGAAAGAATTGAAGAATCTGAAAGTGAGTCGCTCCAGGTCAATGAAGTTCCAACTCAATCTGCTGAAGAACACCAGGTTCAAGAAGAAGATCAGACTTTCTCAAGTTCTCTGTTCGAGACAAGGAACAACACCAGCACTGTAAGGTGTAAAGTACTTGGAGTTGGATGGGACAGTCAGAAAGATGTGCTCTCCCTGGACATGGCCTCTCCATTGGGATCCAAGAGTAGTGATCCTGTTACAAAGAGAACTATTCTTGGTACGACAAGTAAGCTGTATGGCCCCCTCGGTCTACTGTAGCCGTTTTCTGTTCCCTTATTTGGAACTCTGCGGTCACGTGTTCAGTTAGAAATAAAATTGTAGTTTGACAATTTCGCCTCGTATTTTTCTCCGTTTTTCCCCGCTACAAACTTGATGGAGAATCTAAAAGCCCGGAATGGCCACCGTAGAAGAATTGCAAGGTATCGTGGCAGCTCTCACGGGAATTGTGAAGCAACAAGCGGACGCACAAAAGGTAACGAATGCTCAAATCGCACAACTCACCGAAGCGTTACTCGCACATGGCGCAACTCCTGCCGCTCCGGCTCCGGCTCCGGCTCCGGCTCCAACTCAAGCTAATGCAACCTCGTTACGAATGCCTACTCTTCAGCTTCCTCAGTTTCGGTACGACCAGACTACACATGATGATGTTAACGAATTTCTCGACACCTTTGAAGTCCAAACAGCCCATTTACAAGCCGACACAAAGCTCACATTGCTACAACAATCGTGCGTCGGCGAATGGCCAAATTCTGTGTTGTCAATGGAGACAACACAGAAATTTACACCAGAAACCACAGCTCAGCAAAAGCTCAACAGCTTTATAGATGCCCTGAAATCATCCTTCGCCGAGCCACCAGAGGTACAACGCCGGCGGCTGGCGTCTGAATTTTCAACTATGAAACAGCGAGCCACCGAATCCATCGATTGCTTTGCCTTTCGCTTCAAAAATAACCTCCATCGCTTAGCTAAACTTGGTGAACCCGTCGACAGAAACTCGCCTCAGTTCATTATGTCACAGTTCATTTCCAAGACTAAACCTGATATTCAGAAACACTTGGTACTTAAATCAGAAGAGCACAAGGACCTTTCGGAAATTGTCGAAGCTGCAAAACGAATCGAGCGCTCGTTCAGCCCCGTGCACAGCCCATCGAAACCAACACCTTCTTCACCGAACGCAATTGCGACGAACCCAACCTCTGTTCCACCTCGCGGTCGTGGGAGAGGTCTACGTTGCCATCACTGCGGTACTGCTGGTCACATGAAGAGCAACTGTCCCGAAAAAAATGCGAAAAAACACCTTTACTACTCCAAACCGAAGTAAAGAAGTGTGTCGCTTATGGAACAAACATCAGCGCTCTCCCTGTACTCTAGAGGACCAATCCTGCAAATATGGTCGACTGCACAAGTGTAACACCTGCTCTAAGCTCCTCTGTAAGGAAATCAATCATGAAAACCTCACCAAGCCAATTGCACATTCCTGTCAGGTCCAAAAACCACAGGTCAACCAACCAGAACCAAGCACGTCTGCATTACCCTCTACCTCTAGCAATCAAGCACACCCAGCCACACCTCCTCTGTTTGGAATGCCAACACTGCCACACTCTTCCATTGAATTGTCCGTCAATCTAAATCGCACTATCTTGTCATGTCAAGTCACATCAGCTGGAAAACGTCTTCAGTTACCACTGGACTCTTGTTGCTCCGTTACCCTGTGTAGCTTGGATCATGCACAGCACATTCACTCCTCAAGGCCCGACTTAAAGTATAAGAAACTTGAGAAACCCATTCCAGTGCAAATGGCTGATACTAGTGCATCTCTGAAAGCTGTAGCCGTCCAAGAAGTACTAATCACCTGGCTCCCACAAAAAGAAACAACCCATGTTGCTCTCGTGGTTCCAAACATGTCTTGGCCTCTATTATTTGGAGAAAATCATCTTTCAGCCACTGAAGCCTTAACAGACCACAGTAATAAAACTGTTACACTTCGTCATCCTTCTATGAATTTCACCATTTCATGCAACAAAGAATCACCTTCACAGGACCCTCAAGCAGCGGTTACCTGCCTCCTCACTGGAAAACCAAATGCTCCATTCGCATCTACCAAGACCACAGTTCACCGGGGTCTCAACTTGCTTACAGCTTATCTTACCTTCAGTGCTGTATCGGTAGGATTGCTAGGAAACGACTTGTGGCTAACAGGGCACGAGCTTGAACCGGGCGTAAAAGTTCTTGATGGCCCCTTCAGCGCGTCAGAAATACATCCTGTCATGGATTTTCCTTCTGGCCCAGACACCCCAGCTGGTGATCTTCCTGATTTTACACAGCTAAGAACCATGAATATCGTTGTGCAGTGCACAAAGAAGCAAGCTTCCATTTGTCCTTCCACCTATGGTTACCTGTCACCACGTACTACCCAGAACGAAGTCGACTTCAATGACGCTTCGCAGCACACAGCCGACGCCCTTTGCTCCTCTTTGACTTCCTTTGACTCACTCTTCTGCCAGTCCTCTGAAGATGCCACTCCCTCCGAAAAGACTCCTCCAACTAACAGCTTTAGTCAGATAGACGCGGTGCAAACGTACTACCCTAAGAAGGCTAATCAAGAAATGATCAAAGCTGGTCTTGTTCAAAGCTCTAGCTTACTTCACCCCTTAAGTCAATCAGATGACTCAGATGATCATGATCTGCCTCCTCAGTCAACATTTGAGCTTGATCCATTTTCTGATGAATATCATCAGAAATTGCGGAGAGAATTGCACCTAGACTCAGCCGCATACAGCCATGTCGACCCAACAGTCCTCAATTAGTTTGATAGTTTACTTCGAAAGTACCCACATGCATTTCTCTTGCCAGGCGCACCCCTTAGGCGTATCCGTGGAACTGAGCACGACATAAACACTGGCAATGCCCCACCCTGTTACAAACCACCATACCGGATGTCACCTTCAGAACTTCAAGCAGTGCGCCATCAAATTAACGACATGCTGCGGCAAGACATCATTCGGCCATCAAAGTCTCCTTGGGGTGCTCCAGCAATCCTTGTACGCCGAAAGGATTTACATGGTAAACCCCAGCCTCCAAGATTTGTCGTTGATTATCGTTCGCTTAATTCAGTGACAAAGAGTGATGGCTTCCCACTTCCCCAAGTCATTGATATCCTTGACTGGCTTGGTGGTGGCAAATTGTTTGCTAAATTAGACTTGGCTTACGGCTATTGGCAAGTCCCCGTCTGCAAAGGAGACAGAGAAAAAACAGCTGTAGTCACGCATTGCGGATTGTTCGAGTTTATTTCTATGCCCTTTGGTCTCAAGACTGCGGGTGCCACATTCCAAAGACTTATGCAAGCCACATTTTATGACTTCCTCGTGGGAAACGTAACAGGCAGTAGTGACAGCCAAACTGGTTTCTGTATGCCTTATGTTGATGACCTCATTGTGCGAAGTATGTCAGACCCTGATGCTCTGAAACACTATGCTCAAATATTTGAACGTGCTACCCAAGTTGGAATGCAGTTTAAACCCTCCAAATGTACCTTCTTCTCATCACACCTTGAAGTACTTGGTCATATAGTCACCCCTTATGGTCGCATTCCTGACCCGAAGAAGGTTCAAGCTATCACTGACTTCCCCATGGTTAATTCACAGTCTGCTGTTCAGAAGTTTCTGGGAATGGTTGGCTTCTACAGGCACCACATCCCACGCTTTGCCCAACGAACTTATCACTTGCGTCACCTCCTTCAGAAGAACCAAAAGTTCGAGCTAACTGCCGACGTAGAAGCAGACCTCATTGCAGCCCTTACTGGCCCTGATATCTTGTTACGCTATCCAGATTGGTCCAAGCCATTTCATGTTCACACAGATGCCAGTAAGCTAGGTGTTGGCGCTGTGCTAATGCAAGAAGACGATGAGCACAATTTGCGCCCCCTGCAGTACGCAAGTCAAGCCTTTTCACCGACCCAGCAAAGATGGGACACTCGCGAACAAGAACTTTATGCTGTCAAATGGGCAGTTGAAAGATGGCGACCGTACCTCTTAGGACGTAAATTCGTCATCGAAACCGATCATGCTAATTTGAAATGGTTGTGTTCTATTGCTCCACACAAAGCCAAGCTAGCATGCTGGGCATCCCTACTTGCAGAATACGATTTTGAACTGCGCCATCGCCCTGGCCATACCAATTCAGTCCCTGATGCCCTCTCTCGGTACCCAGTACCACAACCAACCCAAGACGAGAACAGTACCTTATCTGCTGTTTTCATCGACCCGCTGCCACCTGTAGAGGTCTCTGCTTACTTGGTCACTGCCTTAGGACTATCTCCACCCCACCTCGCACCCTTGACACCACCCATGTCAGCTACCTTTGAGTTGAACCTTGTCCTGGCTAGTGCGGTCACCAGCAACTCATACCTTACCACAGTAGAACATCCCTCGACAGACAGCTCAAAAAGTGAACCACTAAGTCACCTTGGTTCCAGCAGACAAGATTTTATCAATCTCCAACTTGAAGACCCTACAACAAAGGCAATTCACAAACACCTCTCAGCAGGAAGCAAGAACTCTGCACTTCGTAACCAGTCATCCCGAGAACAAATTCGCATCCAAAACCTGGCACGACGATGTCTCCTTTTGGAAGGACTTATCATGTACTCGGACGAGTTCCTTGATGATCCTGGTCATTATCGCATTTTTGTCCCTAATAACAAAGATATTAAATCCAACCTGTTACGTGCGTATCACGATTCACCCCTTGGGATGCACAGAGCCGTGATGCCACCTACCATGCCCTTACTAGAGATTTTTATTGGAGAGGAATGGGAAAGGCAACAAAACGTTGGGTTGCAAGATGTTTAGAATGCCTCAAGCACAAATCTGTCAACCAGCAACACGGTCTCAAGCATCCACGATTCTATGACAAACCAATGAATGTACTTGGAATTGACTTTGTTGGACCGTTTCCCAAGTCTACCAGTGGAAATCGTTACATACTCACTGCTGTTTTCCCATTCTCTCACTTTCTTGTAGCAATCCCAACTACAGATCGCAGCGCTACTACAGCGGCAAGAGCACTGTTCGACAATGTGTTTCTTAAGCTAGGCTTCCCTTCAACCGTTCTCAGTGACCGAGGTGGAGAATTCTTGAATGCAGTGCTGCGTGAAGTTTCTAGGTTGTTGTCCATTAAGCAAGTGTTTACATCCAGTTATCGTCCTCGAGCTAATGGAGCAACCGAGCGTGTTCACCGCTTCATGAACTCAGCTCTTTCTATTTTTGCATCCAAGTGGCAAAAACAGGGGGAAGACTATTTGCAACCAGTTGCCTATTCGACAACACCTCAGTTATTGATGGTAGTGATGGCATGACCCCTTTCTTCTTTATGTTTGGGCGCAATGCAACATCACCCGAGACAATCGCTCTTGAGCTTCCTAGTGAACCAATTGGCAAGAATGAATATGCTACACATTTGGTACAAAGGATTACAGAGGCACACAAGTTATTCACTAGTATCAAGAAAGACTTAAGAAGAAAACAAAGGGATTATTATGATCTATCGGCTAACCCCAGAGAATTTGCTGTTGGACAGGAAGTTTTGGTCAGAAAACCGCCTCCTTCAAATGTGGAGAAAGGTTTAGCTACTAAGCTCATCAGGCGATATGTTGGACCTTACACTGTTATTGAGCGACTCAAGAATAGTGATTTGTATCGTCTTAGGCACAGCGTAACCAAAGAAGAATTACCTCCTACTAATGTTGAGAAATTGATACTAATTCCTAATGCCAAGGACAATGACTTGAGAGAGTCCAACAAAAAGACAGCATCTCATCCATCCCAAACACAAGAGGGAGAGAAACGCTACAAACCTGGTCAATTTCTCATGTATCTTCCAAAGAAAGATAACCAAGCAGATGAAGGAATCTCGCACAAATTAGCTCAGTATCTAGAGCCTCTTGGTAAGGCCCCTGTTAGCGAAGCCTGCAAACATCTGTACTCCAGTTTCCCAGCGGCGAAACAAATTCTCGTCAAACTCGGAAGGATGCGTGGTCTCACAGCTCAGTGTCCATACCTATCTCTTCAAGGAGACCCATCTGGAGGAGCTTATAATCTGGTTTTAGATAAAGTTGCCTACGAACGGTTTAATTCTGAACAAGGGATGCTCGTCGGAGAAATTGTGGAAATCGATGAACTACAAGACTCTGTTGTTGTTCACACCTACGCCCCAACAGGACGTCGCTCAAGACTTGCGAAATCTCGCATCTGGAAGCCCGTTTATAATCACGATTTTTCTAAGAAATCTGTCCCTATGGACAAAAGCAAGCGTTTGATCGACTATAGCCCAGATTTTGATCGTGTTGAGCTTAAGCGAATCATAACGGTACATGACACTCTAGAGAAACTGTTGTCTGTCAGAGACATGGACATTGCAGTCACAAAGTTTTTTGTTAATGTTAGGTCGTAGCTCCATTATGGGACTTGTTTCACCTTGCGTTTTCAAGCCTCATATCGCATTCTGTATGAAACAAGTGCACCTTAGGTTTCGGGTTTCCCGCCTTAGAATTCAGTTTGTTGTATTTAGCTTTCACCGTTGTTAGGAGGGAAGGAATGTAGCCGTTTTCTGTTCCCTTATTTGGAACTCTGCGGTCACGTGTTCAGTTAGATAGAAATTGTAGTTTGACAATTTCGCCTCGTGTTTTTCTCCGTTTTTCCCCCGCTACACTACTGAGCCCGGTCATCATTCTGTTGAAGATCATCTTCCAATCTGTTTGTAAGTCTAAGATGGACTGCGACGACCCTGTTGATTCATTTCTTCATGAACAGTGGCTGAAGCTTGTTCAAGATGCGAAGGAAGTCGGAGCAGTACAATTGAAGAGGCATTATTTTCATGGTTCGTCATCAGTAGATTTGCAAAGCGTCCAACTCCATGGATTTGCTGATTCTTTTTGAGAAAGCATATGGAGCAGCTGTCTATTTACGCATTGAATTAACTGATGGAACTGTATTCACCCAGCTTGTCATCGAAAACTCGAGTTGCACCCATCAATGGGCACCCGATTGCATACGCCAGCGGAGCCTTAACTGAGACTAAATCCCGTTATGCGCAAATCGAGAAAGAGATGTTAGCGATTGTTTTCTCAGTCGAGAAGTTTAATGATTACACATTTGGTAGGGGAGCTGTTATCTATAGTGATCACAGGCCTCTAGAGTCAATCCTTAAGAAGCCACTTCATCGTGCACCGAAGAGGTTACAAGGAATGATGATCCGCCTGCAGAAGTATGATTTGGAAGTCAGGTACGAGAAAGGAAACATGTTTCTGGCTGACACTCTCTCCAGGGCGTACCTACCTTCATCCGAGCAGGACGAATCAGAGTTCGAAACCATTAACATGGTAAAGTTCCTACCTATATCTGAAGCGAGACTTCTGCACGTCCGACGGGATACTGAAATGGAGGAGTCCCTTCAGGTTCTAAAGGCCGTTATTCAGCGGGGCTGGCCTGAAGACAAGAGTGACCTGCCAGCGATCATCTCTCCGTACTTCAATATGAGGGATGAGATGTCCGTTCAAGATGGACTGATCTTTAAATGGGAGAGAGTAGTTGTTCCAAAAGCAGCTAGAGGAGAGTTACTCAGAAGGATTCACAACTCACACCTTGGGATTAATGGATGTCTCAACAGAGCACGCGAATGTCTGTATTGGCCTGGCATGACCGGAGACATCAAGAATTACATGTCCACCTGTGAGGCCTGCAGAGAATACGAGCGCAGTCAGACCAAGGAGACACTCATGAGTCATGAGATACCTAGTCGACCCTGGCAATACGTCGCTGCAGATCTGTTCGAGTTTGACGGAAAGAGCTATTTAGTGACATCCGATTCTTACAGTGACTTTTTCGAGTTGGACCACATGCGGAGCACGTCTGCGGTATCCGCGATTAATTAAGAAACTCAAGGCTCATTTCGCGAGACACGGCATCCCCGAGCATCACCGACAGTGGGTCACAGTTTGTGTCACGAGATTTTATGACGTTTGCCAAAGAGTGGGATTTTGATCACTGTGCTAGCAGCCCCCACCACCATCAAGCTAATGGCAAGGCAGAAAGCGCGGTGAAAGAGGTAAAGAAAATCTTATCAAAATGCAAGCAGACCGGGTCCGACACGTATCTGGCCATTCTGTACCAAAGAAATACACCACCAGCTGGTATTCAGGTTAGCCCTGCCCAGCGTCTCATGAACAGGAGAACGAGAAGTCTGCTACCGATGTCAGCCGAATTGCTAAAACCATGCATTGTTGATGAGGATCTTGCATACACTAAGCTTCACCTGCAACAGCAGTAGCAAGCCCGTTATTACAACAGAAGAGTGCGTGATTTAGCACCGTTGGAGGCCGGTGACTCAGTCAGAGTTAAACCTTGGCAGGTTGGCAAGAAGGCGTGGAACGAGGGTGTTGTTAAGAGACGTCTGGACAACAGGTCCTACGAAGTTGAACTTCCTGGTGGTGTTCTTAGAAGAAACAGAGTGCATCTTAGGAAGACAAACGAGCCCACGACTTTCAGAGAACATAGATCTCAAGCTCCAACGTCCGAGGCAAGTAAGCAGTCCAGCGAGGAGCCACGCGGAATGTCCTCTGAAACAGGTCCTCGAGCAGTCACTCGAACAGTCCCGAGGGCTGTTGTAATATGCTACAAGTATGTGCTGCTAATTAGGGTTCAGTATTTCTCTGTTGTTTAGTATTCCCAATAGCTTTGTAGGCATCTAGTTAATATTGTTTGCGTTTGAACTTTGGGTCAGTATTCACCTAGTCGTCATGTAGTAAAGATCGCCAGTTCTTTTTTGGGTATTAATTAAAGCTTTCTTCGTTTTCAATGTTTGGCCGCTGTTATTACAGTTTGAAAGAAAAAAAGCGTTGTCCTTTGTCTGCAATGTGATTGTTACAAAATTTTAAAACAGAAGAACAATACCATCATCTCGTTAATTTAAGAATGTTTTCTCGTCACCTTCGCCATTAGTCGCCGCTTTCAGACCCACACTTGAGAAAAGAAAACCCACGCAAACATACACGGTGCGAGAAACTTTTTTTCAAAAGAACGAAACGCACACAGAATAAGCACACGGATTGAAGTTAACACATCGTTTTGCTTGTCTTAAAGGACGTAACTCAGTTATATTCTGTTTCGCTTCAATGCCACAAGCATTCATCAGTAATAAATCATTCGAATGTAAATAACATCTCAAAATGTTACAACTAGATAAAACAAATTAAGTACTATTATAAACAGAAATATAGTTATGTAAGTACATAAACCGGCGTTCTTTCTTTAACTTCAAATATCACCTTTGGCCTCAGTAGCCAATATCAAACTGCAGACAATTTGTATTCATTCATATTAAAACAACGCCGAAATGTACCCTAAAAGAGAAATAATATTATATTCACAACTGTGTGGTAAAAGCGTTCAATCATGTTGCTGCACGCGAGGCAATTGGCCATGTTCTAAACGAGTAAGGGCCTGGGAACGAATCCAAACTTGAAAATCAATGGCATTGAACTAAATCAATTCTCATATGAAAGGACCTCTCAAAATAAGTACTTTCAGCAAGTTTGACTATGTTTGGTCGAAAAGTCGCCAGTTGACGTGCATTTAGTTATTACTATATTGTGCCCCTCTCCATTCTATTTTTTTTTTACCTTGTATTTATTACTGAAGTAATCCTTAACATAATCTGAATGGAGAAAACAATAAAATGAAATGAAACGAAAAATAAAATGAAATGAAACACAAAATCCCATAGAAATGTCTCTATTTCGGAAAGTGTGTCCCTCCAAACCATACAAAGTCTCTAATTTTCACAATTTTCATAAGCTTTTGTTTCAGCTAAAATTCAATTGAACAGCGTCAATGTTGGTATGGTGACCATTTTTGAGATGCTCTTTCATGCAATGTCAACAAAGTTTTTCCAATCGACAAATTTTAAAACTCATCCCCAGGCCCTCACTCGTTTAGAACATGGCCAATTTGCTTGAAAATTTGCGACACAACACTTCTGCGAAATTGCGCTCGACAGAAATTGCCACAAATTATTCTCTTTGCAGATTGTCACAACTGGTCTTGCAGCTTGAAGAGTTTAATGCAACTTATAGAAAGCAATAATTATGCTTTTGCGAAGTTTAGGGAAATTTGGTTTCGACAGCTTGAAAACCATTCCCTAGTCTACTAATGTCTTTATCACGATCAATATCTCACGAGCCAAATAGAGACTTTTTAGCTTGTACATTTTGTTCTCCCAATGTAGACCATGTGATCTCCCCAAGGGGATTTTCCTTTTGTCTTTTCATAAATTATGCATACATATGCACGTGAATGAGGCGAAATTTCAAAGAAACAGTACTCTAGGGTAACACCACATGGTCTACATTGGGAAACAAAATCTATGTACAAGCTAAAAAGGTCTGTTATGTTCGAAAACAGCAGGTTTCGATTCCTTTGTCATTATAACTATTAAAGGGTACTTAATGGCCGCACTCATAAATTAGGCTACTTGAAATTTCCCATGTAAACAAATTTAATTGGAATGACAGTTAAAATTCATGTGTAAAGTGCACAGTTCGGCAGCAAAGCACCTTTCACTTTACTAGAGGCAAACACAATCAAAGATGTGTGGATCTAGCTTTTGATTCCTGTGTGACAATTCAAATACAAGAGAACAAAAGTTTGCGAACATCAATTGAAGAGGCTAGTGGAAAACCCTCCTAAGTGACTATTTAAGTCAAAAATTTTTTTCGTCAAAAGTACCCGATTTTTTGCATGACCTTCAATTTACTTATTTATTTATATTTATATTTACTTATTTAAAATGGCAAAAAAAAACAGCAAGGTATTGTTAAGTAAGTAAAATGAAGGCCATATGCAAAAACTCGGGCACTTTCTACAAAAAAAATTTTTTTGACCTAAATAGTCACTTAGGAGGGTTTTCCACTAGCCTCTTCAATTAAAAAAAACTGGAGCTGCAGCTAGTAATTAAAAAAACAAACAAACAAACAACAACAACCAGCCAACCAACCATGTCATATGTGAGAGGGTAAGCTCTTGTGGTGAGGCACAGACATGCACACTAAAGCAGCACTGCCAGAGGAGCCTCCCACAAAGGCTTAATTAATCAGTAACGTTAGCTCAGTTTTCCATTCTGTTTACCTTTTACTACTGTCTGTCTGTCTGTGTCTCTTTGGTTATTATTTTGTTTGTCTGTCTGTCTATTTGCTTGTCCGTTTGTCAGTCAGTCAGTCAGTCAGTCAGTCTGTCTGCCTGTCTGCCTGACTCTAAATATGCATATGTCGCATCTGTTTTTATGTGTTTTTTAACTTAACTGCAAAAATTGTAAGCATCGTTCACATAACAAAAGGCCACAAGTTTTTACAAACCTGTCAAGTATTATACTGCAGTCAATACATGGCTTTTGTCCTGAAGAAAAGTGAGACATTCAGAGCTCAACACTAACTTTTGACACCACTTTCCACTTTGGAAAGCAGATTTCAAAATTCACCTTCCACCTCAAAAGTTTGCTTTCCAAAATGGATTAGATTATCATAGTTGCTAACCGTGCAATGTTTTTCTTACCATGTCTCATTGATAGTATTTTTTATTTGTCTGTGTAAAAGCGAACCAAAATAGACTCATTCTTTACTACTACGTATCTCCATTATGTTGCATTCGCTTACTATGTGTAAATTGTTGTGCCCAGACCTCATTGGGAGTTTTTTTTGATCCTTCAATAATTTATGGTGGTAAATGGAGAATTCATCACGAAATTATTTTGTCCTTATCAAGAACGTAATCAATGTCTGAGAGTTCTTTTCTCATTTCATTTGCAAACATTTTGACAAAAGCCTTTTAAAAGAAAAATCTGCTTTCCATCATAGCCCAAAGTTTACTTTCCAGATTGGGTGAGTATTCAGGTTCATTTTCGTTTTTTAACTCTCCAAGACGTAAATTTACTCTCCAGTGGAAAGCGGGTGAGTGTTAGTGTCATGCCCTGGACTCTAGATGTGTTGGCTTACATGACACAAGTAATCACATGATGTAAAGCCTCAAATGGTAAAAACAACATTGAAGCATTTACATTGTTAATAAGCTCCTATACAAAGTGGTTCGCAAAAAAATGTTAAGAAAGACTAGGAAATTAATTTAAGATGTTGGGTTAAGAACTACCCAGCTAACTTCCTGCAAAGCTGCCTGCTTTAATTTAGACTAGATGCTACACCACTTTTTATTAAAAGCTAGATTTATTTTAACAAACTATAAAGTATAATAGCATTCCCTTCAGGGTCTTTTACTTGCCAATGCCCTTCGCCAATGTTTCGAACTCCACCTGGAATTTCAGAACACATTTCGTTCACATCGTTCATCATAAAACAAAGAGCAGTGCTTTTCAGCGGTTGAGACTTCAGAGAGGGGTGAGAAACAAGTTGCAATTCCAATTTGTCAGAGAGAGGAAATTTCCGATAGCTTAGACCTTCCTCTATCTTGTTGTAAGCCAATGAGGTTTTGCCAGTGATCAATGAGTAAAATCTCTCTACCTCTTCCATGTCCTTGTTCACAAAGAGTATAACGCGAACTCCAGGACAGGGTGAAAGTTTCTTGACTGCAAAAAGTGGACCATCAATATTGGAAGCTTTGAAGTATACCTCGTCTCCCTCTGAGATTGCTTGTGGAAGACTGGCCTCTTTCCATTCTGCAGGGCTTGACTTCACGATGTTCAGACACCTTTCAGAATTCCTTTGCGCTCTCTGAGTGTACATCAGCATCATTCCCACAGCTGGTGTTGTTTGGCCACCATTATCAATTCGCCTGGTCTTGGATGCTGGAGAATCTGTTGGGCTCTCTCCATTGGTGAACTTGTGTTCTGGTTCTCTGACACACAGGAACGGAAAAACAGACTGATGTGATACCAACAAAGAACTAAGGGTATTCCTCAAAGATGTGCCTTCACCAGCGGGAACAGCGATCTCAATGTAACAAGGTGGAGGGATTATAAGAGACACCGCTAAAAAAGGAAAATTAATAAAAGAAAAACAGTTACTAGTACAGAATGTACACTCCAACTCCTTTTATCACACTTGATGGAAGCCTGTGACACACTGTTAATTTTTCTACAGTCCAGCTCTGTTTTGGCTGCAAAACCACTTGAATCAAAAGTTCTATGATGTCTGAGGTTTTCTTTAATCTTTAATCTTTATTTTTTTTTCATACCATACAAAGTGAAACATAAGTTGGGCCAAAGCCAGAGGCTTAAATGGCTTTTGGTCAGAGACAAAGACTATTTTACAAAGAACAGTAGACAAATCTAGGTAATAAACTAAATAAAGAAGATACTAGGTACTTGTAGACCAATAGAAATGCAAAACTAATGACAACCATCCAGGTATAATATCAGAAGTTCAGTATAATATTCACAATTGGTAACTCAAAGATTTAATTCAGGCTTAAGTAGTATGATTTAAGCTTCTTTTGAAAGTTGCTAATAGTAAGGCTGTTGCATAAAGTCAGCGGGATATCATTCCAAATAGTTGGGACTTGAGAGCAAATAGCAAAATGATACCTACACTGTATGCGAGAATTTGTGTAGGTTGAGACGAGAGCGAGTTAAATAATCATGATACTCACAATTAAGATGCAGAAGTGAGGAAAGAGAGGCAGGTAGAAGGCAATTGAAATATGAGAAAACAAAACAGGAGACATGGAATTTATAGAGCAAGTGAAGTGAAGAATATTGAACTTAGAAAAGAGAGGTTTAGAATGTGTTTGTGGAGGAGAAAATGTAGTAGTATATAACATGGTTTGAGGTAAGAGGCAAATGTGGACACCCAAATCAAATTACAACAGTTAATGTATGGTGAGAAAAGAGAATTATATAAAGTTTTTAGGGTATCCGAGGGTAACATTCCTACAGTGTATAACCTAAGTGACCTCATCACAGACAATAGTAATATGATGTTTCATGTTCATGACTAATGATTCCAAGAAATGTACATTTCTCCATTACTGATCATGCAAAGAGCTCTAAGACAGTTAATCACTAGCGTTGTAATATGTTCTGAAGTATGTTTATGTAATATGTTAGGCATGGAATGCATTACGGGTCTGGAACGCTGAAAGTTCGAACTGAAATAGCCGTTCTTATATACTCATGTTTCATGTATTTTAATTCAGGACTAATAGTAGTTCATTACTAACAGTAGAAACTTTGTTACATACCTTGAATCTCGATAAGTTTGAGACAAGAAATTTCATTTATCTCCCCCTCCAAGAAACACTTCCCAAGGGCTTCGTAACCATCAGAACTGGAAAACTTCATCAACAGCTGAAGGCCACTGCAGCGAAGGGGTTCTAGCTTGGCATCTCCACTCTTTTTGGATAATGTTTCTTTGATTTTCATGATAACAGGCTCATCAAGTTTTAAGATGCCAGAATCAGGAATGACTTCAAAGGTTAACAAGGCAACAAGGTCGTCCTGATTGAGGTGACTGTGCTTGGTTTTGCCAATTTGAGTTCCCCATTCACTGTGGACCTGTCATAAGAAATACAAAAGTTCATCACTTATAGAACACTAGTCATAAGAAACCACTAAGACAAGTGACACGTGACCAGTACAAAAATAGCAATGTGCATTAACGATCTATGCTCTGAGCTGGTTACATGGACAGCTAAGCAGAAGGTCATGAGTTCAAACCCCAGAACAAACTGCAAAAAAGGGTCTTAAAATACCTAGTTAAGATCTTGCTTCCCAAGTGCCCTTTACGTTCAGACAATGGAACCAAAAAGAACAAAAAATATCTATTGGCTATATAATTTCTGAAAAAACACATTAGTCTTTAGATGAAGTTACACTGTATGTACAGAGGTAAAGGTTCTTTTATAAATCTGCTAAGTCACTGTTTAGATATTTAATAGATTTGAGTCAGTTCACATGAATTTTCTATTCTGTGCAAAAAAACATACTTGTAAAAAATCAATGGTGAAACAAGAAAAAAAAAAGAAATAAAGTGAAATAAAAGAAAAAAGCAGTTCATGTACTATGAAACTGAAACAGTTTGATTTTTAGTAACAAAAATTAACATTTTTAAGAGAGTAAGTCATGGGAATAGAAGCTGTGAAACATAAAGCCTAAAAACAATTTGAAAATGTAGCAGTTTGTTATTTAATAAGCCAAAGTGATATGGAACGAATTGAATTGATTTGGTTTGGGAAAATCATCAGTTAACGATATATTATAGGTCAATTGTTTTTTTGTTTTTTTTTTACAAATTAAATTAAAATGACTGTAAGACAAGTTGGAAAAAGAAAGCAGCTTTTGACAATGCTACTACACAATGATGAAGCTTTTAGAATTGAAATTAACCAAAAAATCACAAACTGTCAATCAAAGACAATGCAATTTCTCACAAATGCCAAATTTAATGCGATAAAACAAAGATGACCACAAAGAACTACAAGTGCATCCATTTCAAAATGGCATCTGCCAATGATAAAACAGGATAAAATAATATAGTGACAGCAGGCAAGATTATTTTAGGACAAAAAGAGGCAAACCTGTCAAATTTCTGCCAGGAGAAAGGCAATTTTGAAACTTTAATTTCCTTTAAGGAAAAGCCAAGAACACACTGTGCTCTTGAAGCCAAAACTATTCGTGACAGCTTAGCCTCGCGACCATATTTTTTTTCTGGTTTAAGAACGTTTACGTAATATTAGTCCAACCACAGCCGGAAATATCGCGCTAAAAATGATTAACATTTTCAAGGGAAACATGTTGAATTTAAAAGTTGTTGATACAAAGAAACGCAAAGATCTCTGCGATCGCTTCAGCCCAATGCAGCATTTCGCGCGCTGAAACATTTTCCACAAGCTACAGTAGCTCCCGATGTGATAATCAACAAGGTTTCTTCTAACTTGCGTCAATTGATAACAACTTTGTACAAGTTCCTTTATAAAGCCTGTAATCCTCTTTGTCTCCTAAACATTATCCGTGAGCGCTGAAATCTCATGGGGCATGGTTCCCAAATCAATGTACAGATCAGACGACAGTCTTTGGCTTTCTAAACTTGTCTGACATCAGCTGTATAAATGTGCTTTGTAAGAAAAATAAAGAACACACAGAAGCCTAAATTTTACCTTCTTCCTTCTTTGGGACGCTTCTGCGGCGGGGTGGTAGTGATAAGGCGGCTCCAAATGGGGAGAAAATATCTTCCGAATCAAATATCGTGTTGGGATTTCCGAATCCCTCTCAAGTAGAATAACTCTAGCAGAGATCGCGTCGGTTTCATCTTGATCAATATTATCCTCGTCCAAAAAGTCCAGATTAAACTCTTCGTCCTTCACTGCAGCCATTGATTTCTCAGACGTTCTTTTCCAATACACTTGTTGACAAACAGTGCGTGGAAAGAGCGCAAACCAGATTGATAGCGTGCCTCAAAAATTTGTAAGCCTCTATCAAAACGCTCCACTGCGGCAATGTTTTCTAAACAAATAACGCGGAAAGTCTGGTGCCTAAGAGGATTATTTGGGAGAGAGATTGAGGAGAGTCATACCCAGTTTTAATAGTGGGGCTCGGTCAAGATGGCGAACAGGGAAGAAGGTACAGAATGACTCGGTGCTAGTATGTCTGGGATTTTGTGCAGTATCACTCCGTAAACATAGTAAAAAATAACATGGCGCGGAAAGGTGTGTGTCTAAATTTTGAATATGCTGTCTTGTCATTTCAAGGGGTTCGTTAAAACGTGTTATTTTCTTTTTGTTTTTCTGTGCATTCTCGAAATGTTTGTTCAACGGATTTAATTTTAATGCACATGTCATCGGCTTGGACCCCGTGGGGTCGACCCCCGGGCCTACCAGGGAGATATGTGGAGGAATACAAGGAGATGGATGGGATTCTTTGCCCAAGGGTAGGGGAAATTTTTGACAATGTTTTACGATCAAAGATTAGGGGGTGGGGGGAAATTCACAAGTTTGAAAAGGATGTCGCAGGGATTTTCAGTTGAGAGTCACCTCACCCAGGGGACTTTGTCTTGAGAGATTCCCTGACCCCCCGGAGAAATTCCTCAAGTTTGCTTGACTGATTTTACAATCTCCCTGGTTAGCCTGGGGGTCGACCCCACGGGGAAGCCGATGACATGTGCATAATTAATTTGGATGAAAGTTCCTGGTTTTTTGTCGTCAACATTGCCTTTCTCAATTTCAACGTACAGCTAGACTACGAGTAGTCTCTAATTTCGGCGATGGATTGTGGGGTGGGCGAAAGACACGCGCGCGAGAAGTTGCAACTTTGCGTACACGTGTGTCTTTCGCCCACCCCACAAATTACCTTTAGCCTCTTTTTCAAAGCGATTCCTGGTGCTCATCTCATTCACACTCAAATTTAACTCATTTTCATATGAATGGTTGAGCACCAGGCCTCGCTTTGAAAAAGAGGCCAAAGGTAATTCGGAAATGGCCTATTAGAGACTACTCGCAGTCTAACGTACAGCTGAAAGCTAAATTTTTTATTAAGGGATGGAGGTATAAGTTTTCCTTACGTAATTACAGTACATTCATTTCACAAGGTTAGCAAACAAAAAATAGAGATCATAAGTTAGTAAATGTTTAAAAAAAGGCCTAATTATAATAAAATGAAGAAATTAATAAATCAGTAAACTATAAGATCCAAATTGACTGTTATTGTATAGACATTAACTGTGCCCTTGTCCAATGTTCCCAGCACAGTTATTTTTGTGATCAGTTCTCATTACTGTCTCCATTCTCCTTAAAAATTAAGACAATAATGCATTTCTATAGGTGTTTTCAAACACTACACTGTAGCCTTAAAGACAATTTTTATAAAGTATGGAAGGCATGTAATTGTGCATTCTAGTCAGCCAAAAGCAATTTAGCATAACTTTATGAAATGTTTCTGATACTGAACCCAGACCACTGAGGTCTGAAACTGATATCATACTCATGGGAACCTATTTGCTATACATTTTTCACTCGCACTTTTAGTTTGATTAACATATATTTCTTGTTGAACATTCTTAAGGAATGCAAGGGGACGGTGATTTACTGGAATATACATTTGATCTTCTGGAAGTTGGATGCACTGGAACAATTGAGATTATTCCAGAATCAATCAACAAAGCATCAGAGAAGGAACTGAAGCCACTGACAACAGTAAGTTTATACTGTCTGTTTCCTTCCAAAGAGCATCCACATTTCTTGCATGGAAGTTTTTTTTAATCCTTCCACCACCTAGATGGCTTTTGCCAAAAATTCAAGAAACAGAAATGAAGGTGATCTGATGCATGGTTGAATAGGCCATTTCCGTTGGTATTACCTTCGGCCTCTTTTTCAATGCAAGGCCTGGTCAAAGGGAGGCCTCTTGGTTCAAAAAGAGTAGGGAATGTAGTTCCCAGTGTGGTGACTCTATCTTTCAAATGCTTGGCGAGATATTAGCTGTATAAGCTACTCTAAAATCCAAGGGCAAATAAAGTATTAATATGACTTTTGTATGTTGTATCCAAACTTCTTTGCTCTACATTTTTAAAACTGATCCAGGTGTCATTTTATTAAGACAAATAATTTAAAGTGCATGTCAAGCTGCTGTAAGAAAAGTTGCTGATTGACTTTTAACTTAGTTAATTTCTTGACAGCTTCCATGTGGTCTTCCACCTTTGTTTGCTCCAGATCTGAAATCTGATTTGGAGAAATATCTGCTGGATCCCAGTTCACTGTGCATTCATGAATTTGATAAAACCCAGAGGTAAAGCCATCATCTGTAAGTGTAGAGCATTAGCCCATACAGCATAGCTTGCAAAAGTGACCAGCATCTTGAAAATCTCAGCTTCAGTCTTACACTCGATCAAGCATAAGATCATATTAAGCTTAAGAATAACAGAAAGGGTCACCAAACATGATATTTGTGGTTGTTTAAATGCATTCTCCCAGCTAGTATCAGGCAAATTAATACAGGAACAGCAGTGAGAAGAATGCACTTGTTGACCAATATAATTTATAAGTGAGTGTTAAAACCCTAAAAAAAAGATGAGCTGAAACTGATTCTGCCAACACAGTTGTATGCAAGCTCAGAGCCTTTTTCCTTACCTACAGTACAGCTCAAAGGTATTTGACCAACGCACACGCAAAACACACGCATGTTTTTTGTGTTAACGCATTAGCGTTAACGCGTTTGAAAGCGCGTTATTGAAGCGCGCTTTCTCTTTTGTTATTCAGTGCTTGAGTTTCCTTTGTCCGTTCATTGTTTCCACAAACAAAGGAAATAAGCCAAAATAAGCAAACTGCGGCCAGAAATAGGATTGGACATGCTACAATTGTATTTCTCTTCATGTTTATTCGACGACAACATTCGCTTAATTCGTGCCAGTTCCAAAACTCTGATGTTAACAGATGTATCCCTTGTTTGGCCAGACTTTTCAAACCTCGAAACATAATGGCGTTTTCAACGCTCAAACATTGAATGAGCTTTCACTGATGACTTTGGCTAAAGCCTGGTTTTCATATGTCGGGAAAATCCCAGACGGTCGGGGATTTCACTGTTTCCCGACCATTCCAGATTATGCCGATTAATGAAAACTGGAGATCGTAGACATCCCCGATCGTTTGGGATGGTCGGGGACAAATCGGGAAAATCGGGAAGGTTTCTATTTTGCCGATGCATCCCAAATTTCTACGGTTTTCGTTATCTCGGCATAAATCTGGGATGGTCGGGAAATAGTGAAATCCCCGACCGTCTAGGATTTTCCCGACATAATTTATGAAAACCAGGCTTAAGAGTTATTAAGTCGTAAACAGATCTCCGTAGGACTTTATAATTCGCCGGGCATCCGTTTCATGTGTCTGATATATATACCGGCATTGAAAATACTCCACCCGGCTATATCTAAAAAAATGCCCTAATTTGAATTTGACCAGAAATGAAAATAATGCCACTAAATATCAAAGCAACGATTTTGTACTGCTGTTTGTTTTACCATCGACATTTTTGCGTAAGCTTACTGAAGTCGCTTAGCGGCTGATCGAAAATTCTCCTGCGTTTAAAACTTCAAACGGAGTTCGACTCCAAATACAATAAATTGCTTTGAGCACCTTTTGGTTATCGATGGCACAGCGGATAATCCGCTGCAAATTTCCTTTTCGATTATGAGGTCGACCTATCCATCGAACCTCACTACTCAGAAGAAACGTAAATAGTCGACAATGAAGAGGATCAGGTCAGGCAATTCGTCGAATCTTTTCTAATCTGATGGCGAGTTTGGTGTGTTTCATCAATTTCACATTTTCATTTGCTTTACCGAATAAAGAATACATGACTTATGAGTCGATCTAAAGGTTGTATTAAGCGCCATAAAACTTCAATGCCTTTCAGTGCAAATCCATTTTTAGTCGTCCCGAACTGATGCGAAGAAACCCACTCCAACTCGCTTCCGTGGAATTGTTTTGAAAGTTATTTCCCTGCCAACAGGTGGCGGCGGTGAGAAGGTTACTTCATCAAACAGTTGTACCCGTTACCCACAAAATATCAGCAGTAAAAAAGAACTAGCAAAGAAATACAATCTTTTTAACCGACAGAGCAAATTTACGCGTGCATCCGCTACTTTTTTTTTTTTATTTTTTTATTTTTTTTATTTTCAGGGTTACATAGGACATTTAGGTTTACAATTGTCTAAAAAAGAAAGAAATTAAATAATTAAAAAAAAAAAAAAAAAAAAAAAAAAGGAAGCTCATACATCATTTCATTACGTACTTACAATATAATATTTACACACACACAATAACAATAATAATAGTAAACCATACGTCTAGAGGTTTTGAATATGATGGAGTATCGCTTTCCATTTCTCATTATGACTATCTACAATATCATTTTGCTCAGCTATGACACGCTCCAATTGATAAGCAATTTTTATTTTTGTTTTAAGAAGTGAAAGGGAAGGATTCACGTTAAGATGTCTACATTGGAAAATAACTTGTTTACCTAGTAATACAATATGGTTAATTAATTGCGTTTCTTTTCCAAAGAGCCCAAACATTATACTCGCACCTGTCAAACACTGAATTGTAGAAAAATAATTTTTCAACCATTCAACTACAGAAAGCCAAAAAGCACTTGAAAATGGACAATGTATAAATAGATGCTCGAGGGATTCCTCTGATGTTTGACAAAAAGTACACAAAGGTGAACTGACTATTCCTATTTTATAGAGGACTTTATTTACATAAAGGATTCTATTTAAAACCTTATACTGAAATTCTCTTATCTTCGAGTCTAGTGAAGCACTTCTAGGGAGAAGATAAATGTCTTTCCAAGATAAGTCATGTAATGGAAATAAAAGTTCGTATTTAGATATTGAAATCGGGGGTTTCTTAATTTTCTTGATTAGTTGCCAATATAAGTTTCTGGAACAAGAGGGAAATATAGAGCCTTGCGGTTCGTGAGCCTCGGGCAAAGTGTTTGGCATGTCCCTTAAAAGGGTCTTCCACTCCGATGGAATAGAGTCAAAGACACTCATAAGGACAAAATACTCCGCACCGGTTACGTTTTCATTTTGTAATGTGCTCCATGATTTCATTCTACCAAAATCAGTCAAAATATCACTTACAGTAAGAAATCCTTTCCTTAGAAGTTTGTTCCTAAACAAGGGTTTTCCATTTATACACAAGAACTTGTTATTCCATATGATTTCATTTAGCACATCAGGTAGAGTGGTAACTGGTGATATCTTATAAAGCGCCCATTCAGTTAAGCATTCCTTGTAAAATTTAGGAAGAGTCCTCGGCAAAAATCGTACATCATAATTACATTTAGTTAAGAAAGCGCCCCCAAAGTCAGCAAGATAGTCATCGAGAAACAATTTCCAGGTACTGTTATGACCGTCGAGATATTTCTTCATGCACATGATTCTTTGAGCCTTGATAAGTGTTTCAATATGTGGCATACGCAATCCACCATCTTTATAGTCACTTATAAGCGTGAGGCGCTTTATTTTATCTTTTCCCGAATTCCAAATAAAATTAAAAAGAACAGTATTCACCTGCTTCACAATCTCTTTTGTTAAAGGGATTAACGATGCCCGGAACATAAATTTGGGAATTGCAAAGGTCTTAATAATTTGAATTCTACCAATCAGTGTTAAGTTTCTCCACCGCCATGCATTAATAGATTTTTGGATGGACCTAATAATGTTTTCAAAGTTGAGCTCCTGATACTTTTGCCAGTTATATGTAAAGAAAATGCCTAAAATTTTCATTGGTTTGTTAACTTTGTCAACGCCTATATACTCTGGCGAATCATGAATGCTACAAAGCCAATACGCTTCTGTTTTCTCTTCATTCAACCTTAGTCCAGAAATTCTACCAAATCTCTCTAAGAGACCTTGCAGCAAGAAAAAGGACTGTGTATCGCTAACAAAAGTTGTCAGATCGTCAGCAAAGACGCTGAGTTTAACTTCGCATTTACCAACTTTGATTCCTTTAATGTCATTATTTTCACGAATACTTATATTGACAATTTCAAGGGCAATAATAAATAGGTATGGTGACAAAGGATCCCCCTGGCGAACTCCTCTATTAACCTCAAAGATATCAGATGCGAAGCCATTATTCATAATACAGCTTGAGATGTCCGAGTAAAGTATTCTAATCCAATGCAAAAAGGAGTTGCCAAAATTAAAAACTTTTAGCGTATGAAACAAATACTTCCAGCTTAAAGAATCAAAAGCTTTCTTAAAGTCAAATGTTGTCATAAGGCCCGGAATATTCTGTAGTTTGGTATACTCCATCACATCATTTATTGATCTCACTGCGTCAAAGATCGTTCTCCCCTTGACATATGCGCATTGGTTTTCATGAATGATAAATGGGAGAGTCTTTTCGAGCCTTATTGCTAGAGCTTTGGATCCGATTTTATAGTCCACATTTAGCAACGATATCGGTCTCCAATTATCCACATATCTTCTATCTTTGTCTTTCTTTTCAATTAACCGAATAATTGCCTGCCGCTGAGAATTTGACAGTTTGCCATTTAAATATGCAGCATTTAAAGAGTCTACCAGAAGAGTACCTAAAATTGGCCAAAACGCTTTGTAGAACTCAGCCGTAAGGCCATCATTTCCCGGTGATTTATTATTTTCAAATTTCTCTAGAGCTGTATAACATTCAGTGTAAGTCAGCAATCCATCACACTGTTGGCTTAGGTTATCCGATAACTTTGGTATGTTAACGTTCTGAGTCTGAAAGGAATGGAAAACATCTTCATCGGAATCTGAATCCCTATTAGCGTATAGATCTTGATAGAATCCTTTTAATTCAGCCATAATAGCTCTGCAGTTTGTCACTACTCGTCCTTGCTTGTCAAACAACTTTCGAATACAGTTTTTCTTATTTCTGGATTTTTCAAGACCCAAAAAGTATTTGTTATTTTTTTCTCCTTTTTCATACCAAGTAGCTTTGGACCGTATAATGTTTCCACGAGTAATGTAGTCGTACTCCGAGTCATATTCACTTTTAAGTTCTTCAAGCTGCAGTATATTCTGTTCAGTAGGATTACAAGCACAAAGTTCTTCACTTTCTTTAAGTTTCTTTTCAAGATCAGTAAGTTTATTCCTTCTGTCTTTTGCCTTTGTTTTACTATAAGAAATAGTACATTGTCTGATTTTATATTTGACCAAGTCCCAGAGGAGTCTTTTGTCGCTCACCTCTTGAAATTCTGTTAACCAATCTTGGTAACTAGAGGCAATAAGATTAAGGTAGTTGTCATCATGTAAAAGGCTAGAGTTAAAGATCCAATGTGATGGGCCCCGGACTTTGTCCTCAAAACTATTAATCTGCAAAGTAATGGCCGAGTGGTCAGATTTAATAGAAGGTATTATCTCCGAATCTTCAATAAAGTCCTGAAGACCATCACTAATCAACCAATAATCTAGGCGTCGCTGAATAAGGGGTTTCTTTTGTCTCCAAGTAAACTTTCTTTTGTTAGGGTTCCTAATTCGCCAAATATCAACGAGATCGTATGCCAGTTTAATCTCCATAATATTTTTAACCGAGTCTTTTTTATCAACACGTCCACCATAATTGTCCAATTCTTCATCTAGATGAGCGTTAAAATCACCTCCGATGATCAACTGACTACTAAACGTCCCATCCGTTTCATCTAAAGTTGACAAAATTCTTGAAAAAAAAGAACATTGCTCAGATGTTATGTTTGGGGCGTAAATGTTTAGTAATGAAAACAGAGAGTCTTGAATCAGAGCATCTATAAGAACGTAACGACCATTAGAATCAGACTTAGTGTTTTTCATTTCAAATTGTAATTTGTCACTTATTAAAATCAGAACACCTCTGCTATGATTGGTACCGTGAGAAAAGTACATTTTCCCGGGCCACTGAAATCGCCAACTTTCAACAATATCCGGAGTGCTATAAGTTTCCTGTAGAAAGGCAATATCAGCATTTTGCTTATGTAACCAATTAAATATTGCTTTTCTTTTAGTAAAATCCCGAATCCCTCAAGCATTTAAAGAAACAATTTTAAAATTAACGTTATCAACCGGGGAGCGATCCATAGCTAAGTGAAGAAATCAAATAATTGTAAAAGCGCCTCCTTAATTGTTTGAGCCAAGACTTGAAAAAAGATAAGTTACTAAACCATCTAGACGTAAAAAAACAAACTAAACTACTGACATCCAATGTTGACAAAGAAAAACCTACAGGGAACTGCCCCAGCACGCACCCAGCCCAAGAAACTAACTTGAACGGCATGGTTACCTGCTTGAAATAGTTGTTAAAGGGTCTCAGGGGAGCTCCCGATCTCATTTACCGACCCAATTTTCCTTTGATTGGGGTATAAAGCCTACTAGGTGTGAATTGTTTTAAAGCGTAAAGAAAACGTTCCTAATGAGTAGCATTGAATAATGACAAATGGCGAAAGGAGACTAATAACAATATTTACATAGGAGCAAATTTTCCGTTTATAAACAACTTATCAGGTTCAGCTTTGCTAAAAGCAACTTTTAGTCCTTTCTTTTTCGCCTCCTTCAATTTGGGCATTTGTTTTCTTCTTCGTTCAATTATTTCCTTCGGAAAGTCCTCCAGAACTTTTATCTCTGACGCGCGATTAAGGCCGAAAGACGCTCTCAAAACTTTCTCTCTGTCGGGATATCGTAAGAATCTCGCAATTATGGGTCTTATCTTTCCTGCCGCAGGTTTTCCAAGGCGATGAACTCTTTGCAGATCTATTTTCTCAGCCGGTTTGTCCATACCTAGGTCATTTTCCAAGAAATCAATAAGAATATCACGCGTGTTCACTTTCTCACCGTCTTCTGAATCTGCTTTTGTTTCTCTCTCTTCAATTCCGAAGAACTTCAAATTTTCTCTGCGACTGTACGACTCCGCGTATAGTTGTTTCGTGTACAAGTCCTCCTTTGAACGTTCTAGATCCTTAATCTTACCTTGAATGTCGTTAACTTCAGTATTAAGCCACTGCAGGCCGTCATCCATCTCATCTAATCTTTTCTTCGCCTCTCCCGCGCCTTCCTTCAGTTTGCTAACCTCGCTCTCCACTTTGATCATCTTTTGGCGAAATTCATTCAGGGAAGCCTCAATAGCATCCAATTTAGCAAGCTTAGCCAATATTTGGTCTAATTTTGACGTGACATCCATATCCATATCCATTTTTAAAGCTACAGGATTGACTTCGTCCTCGCCACGTGGCTTCTCCTCAAACACTTCTCTCTGCTCGTTTTGATTCTCGAGGTTAACTGTTTCACGTTGTCGTTTATCTAAAGGCGACTTAGACTCCGAAGAACTAGAGCTGTTCCTTGGTTTCGATTTCCGCTTCCCGAACGAATGAAAATCACCCATAGGCGAGTTATATCCAATACGTCGGGTAGAAAAACGAGCGGAGCTCTCACAGACACGTCTAAGCTACATTCATGCCAGTCCCAGTCCCCGCTACTGCGGAATGTTCGAAAAGTTCTCGCGCATATGCAAATTTACAGAATTCTGCACATGCAATTTGATTGATGGCCAGCGCTACACGGTTTCTTATTTTCGCCAAATTTACAGTTGCACGTATTATTGACGGAATGAAGTTTTTTTCGCTTTCTCCGATAAGTCTGTTTCCAGGCTGTCAATGCATATAGAATCATCGTCACTGGATTCTTCGTCGCTCTCTGACAGTCTCTGACTCATCGTCCCACGGGGACATGTGTATGGTGGCCGAGGACTGCCGCTAAGTTTTAAGGTCCATTTTTGCTTTTTTTAAGCAAATAAATGTGAAACAAAATGAAAATTAAATTAAAATCAAATACAAATGCAATGCAATTAAATGGAAAACAAAAAGCAAAGTACAAATCAAAATCAAACTTGATTCAAATTAAAATTGAATACATTTTTAAAAGAGGATCTAAATTCGAAGTTAAAGTAAATTAAAATTGAATACACTTGGAAAAGATAATGTAAACCAAAATTAGTGGCAGCGCTCGGCCATGCGAAAATTTACTTTCGTTTGAAAAATTATTTCACATGGCCGAGCGCTGCCACTACCATGATGCTTTGCGTGCTTCAATGCTTCGAGTACCGGACCAACTACAGAACACAGGGCCAAATTTTGAGTGCTTGTCGGTGGCTCACCGGCTGGACAGTCGCTTCAGAGCTTTAAGAACGAGGTAGATATACTAAAGAGTGGCTCGATAGCTCGCCGGCTCCGCAGAGGCTTGAGTGCTGAAGAACGAGGTAAATATGTTTTGGAGAGTGGCTTGGTGACTCGATGGCTTGGTAATGACTGGCAAGCCACCGAGCTGGGAGAAAAACCCTACAAAATTGGTCCTAGCCTGTATCTTGTAGTGAAGCCGAATCGATAGTAGTCTCAGCTTCGCAGCCCAGTTTCTGTTGCGTGACATCTCAAAAACTAAAGCGATTAGCCAGCCACCGAGCCGCACTTAAGCGACTAGCGAGCTGGCGAGCTTTTAGTGGTCTTTAGTATATCTCTATATCTACCTCATTCTTAAAGCACTAAAGCGACTAGCGAATCGAACCGGCGAACCACCGAGCCACTCTTTAGTGGTATTTAGTGTATAGAACGAGGCGAGGTAGAAATACTAGAGTGGGTCGGTGGCTCGCCGGCTCGCTACAGTCGCTAGTCGCTTTAGTTTTTTGGGATGTCACACAACGGAAACCGAGCTGCGAAGGAGACTACCATGGATTTGGCTTAACTACAGGATACAGGCCAGGGCCAATTTTGTAGGGTTTTGTCCCAGCTCGGTGGCTTGCCAGTCATTACCGAGCCATCGAGTCACCAAGCCACTCTCCAAAACATATTTACCTCGTTCTTCAGCACTCAAGCCTCTGCAGAGCCGGCGAGCTATCGAGCCACTCTTTAGTATATCTACCTCGTTCTTAAAGCTCTGAAGCGACTGTCCAGCCAGCGAGCCACCGACAAGCACTCAAAATTTGGCCCTATGTTCTGTAGTTGGTCCGGTACTCGAAGCATTGAAGCACACAAAGCATCATGGTAGTGGCAGTGCTCGGCCATGTGAAATAATTTTTCAAACGTAAATTTTCGCATGGCCGAGCGCTGCCACTAATTTTGTTTTACATTATCTTTTCCAAGTGTATTCAATTTTAATTTACTTTAACTTCGAATTTAGATCCTCTTTTAAAAATGTATTCAATTTTAATTTGAATCAAGTTTGATTTTGATTTGTACTTTGCTTTTTGTTTTCCATTTAATTGCATTGCATTTGTATTTGATTTTAATTTAATTTTCATTTTGTTTCACATTTATTTGCTTAAAAAAAGCAAAAATGGACCTTAAAACTTAGCGGCAGTCCTCGGCCACCACGTATCAAAATGACACACCATGCGCTCTTCATTCAAATCTATGCAAATTTGCGCTGAAAATTTGGCGGCGTTGTTTACATTTGGTGCGGCCATTTCGACTCTTTATGAAATGTACTTGAGATCCTTGAAAACATGGTAGCCGTATGCAAAAAGGGCCTACTTCATAAACTATAAAAGAATCAATGGCATCCCAATTATGAACAGTTATTAAAGTACGTCGCGACGTTCATTTATGCAAGCCGCCGGGCAAATTTTCATAGTCGCTTTCTCACCGGTTTAATACTTCGGTAGTTTGTTTTGTAAATGCAGTCGCTTGATGAAAATATCATGGTTTACTTGGAAATCGGATAAATTCTTCGATTTTCCTGATTTAGACTGAACTGTATTTCTTTATTGGAGCTTTGAAAAATGACAAAAGTTGCCATGTTATCGAACAATGAACCAAGAACAATACGCCAGCTCATACATACTAATGAGTTGTGCTTCAAGCGCGCTTTTGAAGCGCGTTAGATAAACGGACTCGCGTTAACGCATTTCTAACTAACTCGTTTGAAGCGCGTTAACGTGGACGCTTACCTTTGAGCTGTACTGTAATAATGCCTTTTAAATTCTAACTCGTTACCAGAGGCTCGCCAGTCAAAATATATAATATTACAGTAAGGTAGGGAGGGGATGTATTAGCAACTGATTGCCTTAATTACTTAGGATCACCAGCCTATTCCCGTTTGGATGGCGATTCATTAGGGATTTCTGAGAAATACAAGCAGACAAGGTTAATTTGGGAACAGAAATCAACAACTAAGTAATTAAGTGAAAATGTGGCTCAGCCAGGAATGGAACCTGGGTCTCCAGATTACCGGTCGGATGCCTTAACCACTAGGCCACTGAACCAACCACACTGGGAACACATATTTATACTGTACAACACATACATAGTGTGGCCTTATTTTTTTTATGGTAAGGTCCGAGGAGACAATTTCACAAATTTTATGCAACCAGGATCACGTCACTAATCCCCGGTCGATCTGCGATGCACGGCAAAATCCCCCTGGAAATTAATTAAGTACAGTAAGGTAGGGAGGGGATGTATTAGCAACTGATTGCCTTAATTGGCCCAGTGGTTAAGGCATCCGACCGGTAATCTGGAGAGTGGGAGGTTCAATTCCTGGCTGAGCCACATTTTCACTTAATTACTTAGTTGTTGATTTCTGTTCCCAAATTAACCTTGTCTATATATATATATATATATATATATATATATATATATATATATATATATATATATTGAAAAATAGAAAAAACCTACTCTTTTATCCCTACAAGCCTGTTTTGTGATTGCTCACTCTTCAGGGGATTTTAATGACAAGAATATTCATAACCGCCGTTCTTATACTATAAGATTTACATAAGCGATGATGCGGTTAATTCAAATGATTAAATGTTTAATTGTTGCTTTGTTCCTGTGGCGGCAAGAAGATACAAGTTCATTACGTTTGATAAGTGACGACAAATCAGGTCGGCAGATTATTAAAAATTTCTCTTTAAGACAGAGATTACATCTTTTACTTGAGCTGTTGTAGGATGAGCTTGATGAAATGATGTGCCATGAGATAAAGTGGTCAACGTTCTTGTCTTTAAGAGACCAGATATTAATATTTGCTGAGTTCGGTGGAGTTTCTGTGTTTTGCGTGACAATATTGGACACAGATTCCTCACTCTAGTAGACAAACACTTTCCTAAAGACCATAAGCTAAGAAAAATCTTCAGTCGCAATACCGTCAAGATCAGCTACGGCTGCATGAATAACACTAAACAGATTATCGACAATCACAACAAATGCATTTTGAATCCACCCGTACACACTGATGAAGCCACAAACAACGCAATCGACAACAGAACATGCAACTGCCAACAAAAGAACACGTGCCCACTTAACGGAAACTGCCTCCAATCATCAGTCATCTATCAAGCAACCGTCATACGAAAGGACGATAACACTTCTGAAACGTACATCAGACTCACAGAAAACGACTTCAAGACAAGATACAGGAATCACACTGCATCATTCCGTCACGCAAAACACAGAAACTCCACCGAACTCAGCAAACATATCTGGTCTCTTAAAGACAAGAACATTGACCACTTTATCTCATGGCGTATCATTTCATCAAGCTCATCCTACAACAGCTCAAGTAAAAGATGTAATCTCTGTCTTAAAGAGAAATTTATTTTTAATAATCTGCCGACCTGATTTGTCATCACTTAATAAACGTAATGAACTTGTATCGTCTTGCCGCCACAGGAACAAAGTGTTGCTACGCCACAACTAAACATTTAATCATTTGAATTAACCGCATCATCGCTTATGTAAATATTATAGTATAAGAACGACAGTTATGAATATTCTTGTCATTAAAATCCCCTGAAGAGTGAGCAATCATGAAACAGGCTTGTAGGGATAAAAAGAGTATATATATATATATATATATATATATATATATATATATATACTAAAAACAATGAAAACCCATAGTCTTCTGTTACTTTGCTTTTGCGCTACGTGTTTCACCGCTGTTGCGGCTCTTCAGGCATAGCAAAGTGTGTTTATTGACTTATTGTGTCACAGATGTACATGTAATTGTAATTACAGCTATAATGGCTATTGTAATTCTAAGCGCGCGCGAGCAATTAGCGTAATTTCAAATCATTAAGAACGGGTTTGTACTTCAAAATAAAAAACCTCTCTTTGTTCTTTCTCATGCCTTCTGAGGGGCTGAGAATCTTATAACACGGAAAGATACTGAACTGAGGTGTCAATCCCGCAGCACATTCATCAATATGCTAAAATGCTGACTCCTAGCATACGTGTGTGCGGGTCTCTATTGTAATTACAATTACATCTGTGACGCAATAAGTCAATAAACACACTTTGCTATGCCTGAAGAGCCGCAACAGCGGTGAAACGCGTAGCGCAAAAGCAAAGTAACAGAAGACTTTGGGTTTTCATTGTTTTTAGTATCATCATTCGACACAGAAGTTTACAGTTTCTTTATATATATATATATATATATATATATATATATATATATATATATATTTAGAATGTGATATTATTGTAAATTATATTATACCATGTTTTTGTGTAATTAGAGTAGAATAGGAATTTTTTTTTTTTTTTTTTTTTTTTTAGCATAGAAGAGCCAATTCATTTTGGAATGCTAATAAACCTTTATTATTATTATTATTATTATTATTATTATTATTATTATTATTATTATGTAGTAATATATATATATATATATATATATATATATGTAGTAATATATATATATATGTAGTAATATATTTTTTTATTTATGTAGGTTTTGGCCCCGTGAAAGAGACTCTGAGAGTTTGTTGTTTGCAGATATCTGTCCAGTTCCATCAACATTGAAAGTGGAGAGAAATCCAACTACTGGAGAGCTTCTTGGTTATAATGAGGTGTTTGTAAATCGCTGTCTTATTTTAGCCTAGGTTTTAAGAATGATATCTGGTTAATAAGTTACATGTAATGCACATGTCATTGAGCTCCCAGCGGGGTCGACTCCCGGGCCAACCAGGAGATATGTGGGGGAATACAAAGAGACAGATGGGATTCTTTGCCCAAGGGTAGGGGAAAATCTTGGCATTGTTTAACAATCAAAGATTAGGGGGTGGGGAAATAATTCACAAGTTTGTAAAGGATGTCAAGAGGATTTTCTGCTGAGAGACACCTCACCCAGGGGACTTTGTTTTGCTAGATTCCCAACCCCTCGGGCAAATTCCTCAAGTTTGCTTGACTGATTTAACAAGCCCCCTTTGTTAGCCCTGGGGTCAACCCCATGGGGAAGCTGATGACATGTGCATCACTAGGCTAAAATCATTTTGACCTACAATATACACCTTATGCATAGTATCTCAACAATGGTATTTAACAAATTGATTCCATTTGGTAGTGTGTGCGTGTACATGTGAACTGTGATAATGCACGAATGACGTCAAAATGTGGTAAAAACAAAGAAGTAGCACTCTAGGAACCACTGGTGAGTAGCATGACTCAGATGTTCTTACCACGTTTTCACATCCTTTAATTTGTACGTAGAATTATTACACAGACACTGCCAAATGGAATCTATTTGTTTTCATTCCCTGTCCATGTGAATTGGCTTATTCTACAAAACTGTTATTATTATTATTATTATTATTATTATTATTAATAATATTATTATTTTTATTATGACAGTGAAAACGTATGGATGCCATATGGATCCCTATCCCGCCAACCTGGGGCGTCAAACGTAACCCAGGAGGCCCTAAGGCTAACAACTCTGTAACTAGTATAATATATAATATACATGTATAATATATAACAAACAAACATTACTAAAAAAAAGTTTGTGTTCACTCTTCTGCTATCCTCAAGTCAGTGTGCGGGTAATGTTCAGGGTGTGCGAGATGACAGCTCTCTGCATCCGGAGCAGAATCTCTGCTCCTCGAGCCCAAAGCATTTCCCTCATAGCCTCGTCTACCTCACTGGACCACCCTCCTAGGACATCTATGATGATGTTGTACTGCCGAATGTCATATCCTGGGAACTGCTGCTTGAGTTCCCAGCGGATGGGGCCAAGACTTGGTGGTCTTCTCTTCTTGTTTCTTTTCTCTGTTCTCCATCCACGGGCAGCTCATTTCTACCGCCAGAACTCTCTTCTTCTCGTGATCTATAAATCTCGCATCCACTCTGTTCTGCTTCCCTTGCTCACTTACCGCAAAGACTGGGATATCCCAATATGCTTGGGCCTCGGGTGACTCGTAGATGGGTTTTGGAACGATGAGAGAATACCATGGTGGCACTGTATCAGAGAGCTGAAGCTCTCTAAGCATTTCCAAGAACAGTACTTTGAGGGCCGCATTATGATGCATGAGGTACTTATTCTGCACAAACACAGAACAACTCGCCAGCACGTCAGGGATACTTTCGGCAGTCTTGCCACAGAATCTACATAGGGTGTCATTAGGTTGATTGGTATGGGTCTTACGTGCATGATAGACCTTTGTCGGTGTTAGCTGTTCATAAAGTTCAAGCATCATGATTATAAATATTATTATTATAAATACATTGTTTTTTATTTACTTTTTCGCCTCATGTCATTTGTGCATCTATACGCACTTAAATCACAAAATTAATGTAAACTCTTCTAGACTAATCAAAATGTGAGGTTTACACCAGCACTGGCAGAGAATAATTTACAATATTACACACCACCACCAAATCTGGCTTTACTTTGATGATCTCTAGTCATTCTATAAATATTTTTAAGGATGCTACATGTACATTTCTTTATTCAACAGAATATACTTATTAATTAAGTTCTTTGATTGTACTAAGTTTATAGAATGTTTACTTATCTCTTTAGGTGGAAAACATTAACAGGAATCCAATTAATCATGATTAATTTATTTCCATATGTTTAGGTGATGTTAACAGATACAGGGTGCACAGCCAAAAACTCCATGTCCCTCCTTCGACAACCTGGGCCACTTTCTGCCTCAGCCAGAGGGGAATCCACTAATTATCCTTTTTTACCAGGTAAAATAGCTAAGAAGGTTACAGGAGTCAACAGGTGTGCATTTGTTTTACTCTTGATTATACTATGACATGAATCTAAAGTGCAGTATGGCTATAAATGTTTTTATGCATTGCTAGTACCTTTGTTATGTGAACTAAAATGTTACATCTGTCTATGTCCTTAAAGACCCAAAAAAGCTAGATTGCTAATATTTGCTATCAGGATATTAGTATAAATCTACATGTACTTGCATTCTATCTCAAATGTCATTCTCTGATTGACTTTAAACGCTACTCACTATGTATTTAACAATTAGATTATGAGCTCAAGATATCTATTGCATGACAGCTGATTCAGGCTGCGCCCTCATCAGCTGTCATGCATAGAAATCAAATTATATAAATCCTCCTCACAGACACTTTGAAAATGCGAAGAAGCAGCCGCCATTTTGTTGACAACTGCTACTCACTATCTATCACGGAATAGATATTGAGTAGCGTAGCCAATCAGAGAACAGCATTCGTGACAGAACGCTAGTAGATTTATACTAATTGGTAGATAGTGAGTAGCGGTTGTTAACAAAATGGCGGCCGCTTCTTCACACTTTTAAAGTGTCTGTGAGGAGGATTTAGATAGTTTACTTGTTTAGTTTTGAGCGACTAGTTGATTTATACTATTTAAAACAATTAGATTATTTGTTCTTGATTTCTATGCATGATAATTAACTGATGTTGGCTGTGCTCTCATCAGCTATCAAGCAATAGAAATCTAAAGCTCATAATCTGCCCCTAATTGTTAAAAGTAGCACTGACATCGGTAGCAGTGGCAGCAAGAGGTTTTACCATTCTCTCCATGCTGGTGTGTACTCTTCAATATCCCAAAACGGAGTGCTAGCAGTCTACAAACAAGCTGATCCTCTCATTTTCATACATAGTTTTCTTCTTGTTGTAAGCAACAAATGATTATAGGGCTGGGGGCATAAACTGTCTATGTGGAATTTTCGGCCGTTTTTTTAGTTTGCTTGGATTTGTCCAAATTTTTGCATGTGAACTGCATTTTGATTCAAAAACATTGTCCCGTATTTTTTTTCACCGATTTCCTTTTCGTTTTCGAGAAATAATGTATGCAAAAAAAACACCTAAAACTCTACATACTTTAGGCAGTTTATGCCCCCAGCCCTTCAAATGATAACTTGTCCCATTGAAAAATGTTCCTCCTTGCAAGTTTACTATTGATCATGTATAGCTATTTTAGTGGAACCTTAATTTTTTCCTTATAACTGCACACCTCTGATTACAATTATTTTACTCAGATTCTTTTCTTTTCTTTTTTTTTTGGTTTGTTGTCAGGTGGTATGGAAACTCAAGAGACTACAAAGCCTGACCTTGTGTTTGATGGAGAATTGAACTTTGAGAAAGGTTTGATATAATGCTTCAACATCAAGCTTTAATAAGATGGATTACTTTGCTGAAGAGACAAAAAGGTTGACATACAGTATATTTGTGAACTACATGTATACAGTGTATTTTCTTAACAACAATCCTTCATTAAGTTAAATGTACCATGGTGGTTTAAATGTGAATATTTAACTAAACCTCTCTTCTTACAAATAATTTGAACATTGTAAATGGTTTGAACCCAGGAGGCATATCATAACTAAGTGAAGTGCAATCCTCCAGTGAGTGTAGTCTTGAGAAGGACTGTTTGTAATGACATTGACTGGCATTTCGACAACCTTCAGGAGTGGAAGTCATTTTTCAGAGTCAAGTGACTCAGGACTACACTCACTCGGATGATTGTACTTCACTATAAAGTTAAAATTTGAATATTATTAAGTAAACTTTATTCCCTAGATAAATGTATAAATTTATGAGAGGAAAAAAGTTTCCATGCACTCCGCTGTGTCTACTGGTAACTCTGCATGACTATGACAAGTGTAAATGCTACATTGTTTCTCTCTGTCTGTAGATCTCTTGTCTGTACCACCAGGCTTTGAATGTGGAGCCTCATTTAGAGATACAAAGGAAAATGAAAACCAAGGTTGGTTAGTTTAAAACTTCCACTTCCCGTGCTCCCCTCCCCCTCCTCCCATATCTCACGCCCCTCTTTTCCCCTGGACTACTGCCCCCCAGTCTCCCCCCACCACCACCACCCACAACATTGTCCTAGATATATATTGTTTATTCTGGAAAAGCTACAAAGTTTGGTTTTGTTTTTTTCTCATATTAAAAAATCCACATTGTTGAATCCCCCACCCCAGACTGCCTTTGCTGGATTTTAAGAGTACATTAATGGCAAGGAAAAAAATAATATTGCATTAATGTTCTGATGTGTGATGTTTTGTTTCTTACATCTAGGGGAAGTTCCATGTGTGTCTGTTCCTCAAGTCCTTGCCATGTCAGATATCATGGCTGGTACAACACTTGAAGATCTTGAGTACAGTGATGATGGAGATGAACTTGAGTTAGACGAAGATGATATAGACCAGGTGAAGTGATAAACAGAACACTCACTGAACTGGTGTTAATTCATGCTCTTTCGACTCTATACCAGTTGAAATATTGAAGGGCGTGTACCCTACAGGTACATGTAGCAATAAAGCAGGAGAGCTATCTGCTTTGAAGTAAAGAAGTCTCCATGGCAACCTAGCCACAGCCCACCTCCATCAACAAAGCAGTCACCCTGTGTTGTGGAAAGAACGTGTGTACGAACTTTACCTGGGGGGGGAGGGAAGGAATAGCAATGTGCTGGGTCAAGCAAAGATGGCAAAACAAAAAGAACTGCCTGGACAGGTGTAATTTCTTAGTCCTAAAACTAACATACATGCACATGTACACTATACAGTAACTGACTGTACATCAATTACTGACAGTCACACTCTTGCATTATTCTGGTGAGTGACTTGCTCACAACCTGACATCAAACTAGTGAGGTGGTCCTCAAAAAGTTGACTAAAAACCATAACAAGGAGATGGTCAGAAAACTTGTAATCAATGTCAAAAACAAGTTGAAGTGATCTTTGAGAAGGAGTATGTTAACCTTCACGGCACTCAGTTTATCGGCTCAGCAAAAATTAGACCAATTCCCAACACAGGTTCTGAATTTCTCAACATGCTCATTATGAAATGTTTATGCAGCTGTATACATGTATATAAATGAGACAATAATATTTTAAGATTTATCCATGTTAACTATAAGTAAAAAGTAGCTCGAGCTATTGTCAAGCATTTTTCATTAGCCTTCAAATGCACTGACAAACATAATTACTACAGTGCTGGTGCTTCCTCGTGGGAGCAGGGCTGGCAGAGTGATGAGAGTGCTTGCCTTCTACCAATGTGCCCCGGGTTCAATTCCTGGACTTAGCGGGCATAAGTGGGCTGAGTTTGTTGGTTCTCTACTCTGCTCTGAGAGGTTTTTCACCTGGTACTCCGGTTTTCCCCTCTCCCCCAAAACCAACATTTGATTGGATTTGATTTAGCGTTAATTTGATTTTGTCTCCTCAATAAGTAGAGCATTTTGTCCTCGGCTAGAAAGGTTTGTGACTTCTGAATCAATAAAGTGATTATCATGTGTTGAAAACTTTTCATGACCAACTTTATGACGAGAAGTTTTATTAATACTACCCCATAAATTAATGTACTGCTATAATATTATACAAAATGTAACACGTTATTCTGTTTGAAATCCACTCTCTCAAAAACCACCACTAGCAGCTGCTGAAAAAATTAATGTGCAAATTCATTTTGACGCCTTGATGTTACTTTTAATATTGTAGTTGCCTGAAAAGGGAGAAAGTGTTGTGGACCAGGGGGATGCTGCAGAGGGTAAGAGCAACTTGTTACCACACTACCTCTCATAAATAATTATTATTCAGGCAGAGTTACAGTGTATGCCCACCCCATTCAGGGTAATACAAAACAATGCAAAGGATTATTTGTGGATGAGAGCGACGTATCTCGTGGAGTAATCGTACAACTGTTGTCTCAGTCTACAGACATGTTTTACGTCCAGCAATTAAGGGTCCTTAAATCAGTATCTATTGTTCCCTCTGAATGATGAGTTTTGAAGAGACTGTTGGTGCCGGACAAAAATATTGAAGGCGAATAAGTTCGCTCAGTTGGTTTTAGCCCGGGAATGTTTTGTGTTTGACATTTTGTTGAAAAAAGTCACTTGCTGAACACTGTACTTTTTTTTTTGTGCTTCATTTCACAGTGGATATCCAAGCAGAAGACAGTCTTGACAATGTCTTAGTGGAGGTATTGTACATTACAGTCTGTGATTTTTAGAATTCAAGTGCTGTGTTCAGCATATCTTATTGAATGGTGTGTGCAGACCACTAATATGTCCAGATTTTTTTAAATAGCCTGCATAACAGGTGATTATTAATTTTAGCCGAGCTCGGAGCACGATTTTCTCGCCCTCTCGTCTCGCGCTCCGCACTCGCGTCTCGCGCTCCGCGTGTGAGCCTCGCGCTTTGCGCTCGGTCAAATGAGCGCCTGTTATGCAGGCTAATTTTCAAATAACATGTACGGTAGGCTAGCTTTGCAAGGTGAATATTAATTGCTGGACTTTTTTCTCTTTCCTATAAAACTGAAGTGGGGGAGAACACAGATACTAATTTAGCCGTTACTAGTTAATGTTCGAAATTTCACATTTCACTCTAAAGGAAAATTAGAAATGATAGTTTCACAGTAATTTTAGTTTTTTTTTTTTTTAAGATTTACGACATTTAAGTGCCTTAAAACTTGTTGTATAGTGCCTTAATGGCTCCAGATGGCTTGGTGAGCATGACAACAAATGGCAACCTGGAAAATGATTACATGAAAACAAATGGCTGATTTTTTCAAGTTTATCGTAGTGCCTTGCAAAATCACTCTGAAAAACAATTCAGGCTTGTTCTTTCTTAAGAACGGCGCTTCAAGGCGTCCTTATTCTCAGTTGCATGAGCATTTGACTTTTGAAGGTGCACAGATATTCACACTAGTTTTAAAATGTTTTCGACAAAACGAAGCAACAGGAGCTAGGGTTTGTCACTAAGTTTTCTTTCTGTGATATTAAGGGACAAGGCACTGAGAGCAAACTACCGTCAGCGGCTCCTGTTGCAGAGAAACCAATCAAAGAAGAATGGGCTGCCATGGTGAATGTGACGGAACCAGTAAAGGACTTTCATAAACGAGTTCCTGATATGGCGCATAAGGTGGGTCACTTCACGTGGTAAATATTTACTCAGAGAGGCTCACTAATAGTTGGCAAGAAAGGAAATGTTTCGGAAAGTCAAGCCAATGTTGTTGTTGTTGTCGTCGAGCAGAAAAAAACAGGCGCAATTTACATGTCTCAGTATGTGTCACTAATTATTTAACATTGTAAATTGAAAAGGTGTGAGGTAATGAACAATCATCACTCCGTTTGGTTGTGGGTATGACACAGGAATTAGTGATAACGTGTCAGAGTTGGCAAAACCTCTTTTCCTGCTGTGGAACCGGTCACGTTTCAAATAATATAATAGTGGGCCGCCCTGCACAAACGCAAATACATGTCTACTGTCTAGTGTACATGTTCGTATTCACATGTTCACATTCACATGGATTTCAGCAATAGACCACAAGTTTCTAATGGTTTATAGGCTGATAAACCCAGCGGGATGTTGGAAGAACACTCGAAGTATTCGTAAATCACTCGCCTGCAGCTCGCCATACGAATTCTTCGTGTGTTTTTTCAACATCCCAAGTTGTTTATCAGCCTATAAACCATAGAAACGTGTGGTGTATTGCTTTTATATAATAATTCAGAAGACGCGCGAAATTTCCATGAGTTTACTGGAGCAATAAACCATAGCTGATTGACCAATCAAAGCGCGCGTGTCGATTTTGTTATTATATAATCAAGTGGTATGTTACAATACCCGCACAACTAGCTAGCAACAACTGATCAGTTTGCATGTATGGAGCCAGTGATAAATTACCCTCTCTGATTCATCTGCGTACTGTTTTTTACCTGCAGTGGAAGTTTGAGCTGGACACGTTTCAAAAGCAGGCTGTTCTGTGTTTGGAGAATAACGAGAGTGTGTTTGTTGCTGCTCACACTTCAGCTGGAAAGACTGTTGTTGCAGAGTATGCCATTGCTTTGGCCAGTAAACACATGACAAAGTAAGCTTGTATTGTTGAATGCGGCACAGTAGATAGAATTACAGATGGATAGAAAGAATTTATTTTCTCTTGCGCGTCAGTGACGTTTCATACATCCAGTACAGAATACAGCCTTTGTCCCTGTCCAACCTTTCTAAGGGTTTTTTGTCGAGTTTGGCGCGATTCTTCAGAAAAAATTGCAAGGTTTGCGAATGTGCTTCATTCAACTTGGGCGATCTGGGTAAAATCGGACTAAAAATGTCGTAGCAGCAGTGAGTATACGATTTTCGCAGTTTTCACTGTACTTTTGCAGGAAACCGCAGGAAATATCGCAAGTTAACTGCCTTTTATTTATAAATAATATAAATGTGCCTTAACCTCACCCATCTTCTCACTTCAGCCTTCATTGGAAAATTGCGTTTGCAATGTAATCATTGTAGAACCCTCACTCACATGGTCAAAGAAACGGACGTTGAAGGTATTAAGGGACAATGTTGTCATAGAGGTTATTATGTTGGCTGGCCATCAATTCCATTCCACTGACTTTAACTTCGCAAATCAGACGATTCATTTCATTGTCACCCTTATAACGCTCTTTCTTATTAATAATATGTACTTTTGTGGGTAAATTTTGCAAGAATTTTCTACAAAGAGTTAAGCTTTCATAACAGGATTGTAATTCTGAATATTCTTTCCCTTTACAGGACTGTATATACTTCTCCTATCAAAGCTTTATCCAATCAGAAGTTCCGTGAATTCAAGGATACTTTTGAGGATGTTGGTTTGTTGACTGGTGATGTTCAGATCAGACCGGAGGCGTCCTGTCTCATCATGACCACAGAAATTCTACGGTGAATAGCTTGCCATTATTCTTAAAAAGCACCAAATTACCTTTCCGTTAGCTGCACGGTGTTTTACAGAATACAAATAATTATAAATTGTCGAGAAGAATTTGTTCGTGGTTCATCGTGCTGTGTATACAATGGTTTATGAAACGAAAAATCAATGGAGATTTAATTTTTCTCTACCGAAAATTAGCATGGTACTGTTTGTAACTTTTAGAACAATTTTCGACTGTGTGTCGAAAAACCAAAACCAAAGAGATTACTCTCGCCAATCAACGACTGTAAACCGGCAGCGTAATGGACCAATCAGAATTCAAAACAATCGCGTATAGCCCATGCTAAGCACGTGAAAATGCGCGCGGGCAAGTCATTGGTTGAGAAAGTGGCACGAGTTTTGCCGACCAATCACAGAGCGAAGTAAAGCAAAACCAAAGCAAAGGTGAATTATTTTCGACACTCGATTGAAATCTGCTGTAAAGTACTGCGTCTCAACTGCAACAAATGCAGTAGATTTAAAATTAATTTTAAGAATTTTACAATGATTGTTTCGTAAATATGTTATTAAATAAAACAAAGAACAAGAATATATCATATCATATGACAACTCCTCTCCGCAGTTCCATGTTGTACAATGGTTCAGACACTATACGCGATGTGGAGTGGGTGATTTTTGATGAAGTCCATTACATTAACGATGAAGAGGTATTGTTTTTATTTGTGCACGTCGCGTTTGTGAGTGATCTTTGATTGGCCAAAGTGCGAATGATGGAAAAGCAGGTGTTAAAGGGAAAAATAACATGTATTCGAATCGTGGGTAATACACCATTCCGAAAGGTGTTCGTCGGTCACATTAACGGGGAGATTAATTGATTGGGTTTTCAGATAAGAAAAGTACAGGTTTTTTAAGTAGGCACACTGAAAAGTAGCCGTAATGACGGAGAGTCCCTACGCAGATGACCATACTTTATTCACGATCCCGTATCCTCAACGGGCTGCCATCCTTCTCTTTAGTAAAATGACAGTAACTTAACAACTTCGTCATGCATATCCGTATCGTCTCTCTCCTGTGTGGATTCTCATGAGAGAAGTGCTTAACAGTGAGGGCTTAATGTTGTATTAAACAGACGAAAAAAGATTTACAGATATCGAGTTAACTCACACGCGTGGAAAAGCTGCTGGCATTTAATTTCCGTGTCATCTCACAGTCGTAACCACTGAGAGTCGAGGGTAAGGGCTTGTTCCAAATAGTTTCAGTTTTTGGGATTCTCATGGTTATTGTTTAATTTTTAGAGTCTACAATCACGGACAGAAGTCTTGGAACAAAAGTTATCACTTACGCAATTCCTATATACGCGCACAAGAGAAACGTTTTCGCGAGAATCAACATTTCTTCCATACGTGCATAGAGGTTCTTGTTTGGAAGGTTATGCCAACGTAGACGTTCTCACTTACTAGTAGTTTTCCATCCTCATCTTAGGCCTTTCCTCAAGCGCAGTTTTTTGTTTTTGTTTTTACCTCTGGGATCATAAATAAATTCCCTGCCACTTTCTTCTGAACAGAGAGGCGTTGTGTGGGAAGAGGTGCTGATTATGTTACCGGCTCAAGTCAAAATCATATTACTGTCCGCTACAGTACCAAACACCCTGGAATTTGCTGACTGGATTGGGTGAGTGGGGATGTGACTTGTGGGTCTAATCGCTGAGATAATCCATTCAGTCTCGCTTTGTGATTTTATTGCTCCACAGCGATAATGAACCTAAAGCAATTTAAGTCTGTCGCTCTTGATTGCCTTGCGCTATATATTTAGTTAATCGTTCTCTGAGAAGGAGTAGATATTGATTGGCGTTGATCACTGTGCAGCGAAATTAAAACAAAGGAATCTCTTCTAGTAAATTAACTAATTTCTCCTGATCTTTTCACTCCTCCAGAGGAAACATCTGGGTACAAGAGTAAGTTACCGAAAAATCGATCCTTTAGGAGAGGGCTTCTCTTTCATTGACAGCCATTGCTGGTTCTTTCGAAAATAGGAAGGTCTGAAACGTTTTACTTAACCACAGCAAAAACACTCGGCTAGGATCCCATGAGTATTCATGGGTTCCTGACTCGGCTGATAGCTTTTTCCGTTCTCATAATCACACAGTCGCACCAAGAGGAAAAAGATCTACGTCATCAGCACCCCGAAGCGCCCAGTGCCCCTGCAGCACTTCCTGTACACGGGTAACAGCAATAAAACGAGTGACGAGCTGTTTATGATCGTGGATGCAAACAGCAATTTCCAGACGCGCGGTTACGAAGCAGCTGTGGCGGCGAAAAAAGGGCGGGAAGGAAAAGGGAAAGACGCGTACGGCTCCAAGACTAACCAGGGTACCAATATGAAGGAGGTTGGTAGTGGGTACGTCGTGTAAGAATATTGTCGGAAATTTGCCTTTCAATGGTCTTAACATCCCATTATTTCAAAATTCCGTAGGGGCCGTGCTCTTCTTTAAAGTAAATTCCGTCTTTTCCAAATATTGCATAACCTTTCTGTCTCAATGTTCCCTAGTATTTTTCTTATTTAACGTAAATTCTCTCCCCACCGACCGTAACTTCCAGCTGTTTCAACGTCCGCGGGGGTATCTCTCTCATTGAACATGAATTCTGCCTTTCCCGATGGAAGCATCTGGCTGTTTCAGTACCTTGCATGTACACTTCCCCTAGATATGGCATAAATTCTGCCGTTGCAAAGGATTGTGACATGTGTCTGCATGTTTTAGTTTCCCGTATGGACACTGATTTCTTTTAGTCACGGTGAATGCTATTGCTTCTAAGGGTTCTGACACATCTGGCCGTTTCAGTTTCCCCATGGTTTAGTCGTTTATTTTTATAAACTAGCCTGTCACAGGCTCCTTATTGAGGTTTTGGGCGCAGGCAGAACGCGGAAAAAGGAAAGATTAAGTTCGGGTAGCCTGGTGACGCCTTAGCCGGTTCCTTCTTCAGGCCTCGCACGGCTTGCCCTTCTTGTCGCTGAGTGTCGTAAAACCAAAACCAAAGCAATTACTCTGACCAATCACAACAGAAGAAAGCAGTGCAATGAGCCAATCAGAATACGAAGTAATTACGTGTAGCCGGCGTAAAGCGCGGGAAAATACGCGCGTGCAAGTCACAATTGCTTTGGTTTAGAAAGTGGCGCGAGTTTTTCTGGCCAATCACAGAGCGAAGCAATGCAAAACCGAAGCAAAACCATAATTACTTTAGACACTCAATTGAAAACCGCTCTGTTGGACAAGCAAAGAGAGCAACAAGAAGCGTGTTCCCAGGCTGATTTAATTAACATGAACTCTACCTTTTCCAAGGATCGTAACATCTGGCTTTCGCTGATTGAGATGCTGCGTAAGAAGGAGAAGTTGCCTGTCGTGGCTTTCACCTTCTCAAGGAAAAGATGCGACGACAACGCGGATCAGCTGAGTAACCTTGACCTCACCACCTCCACAGAGAAGAGTTTAATCCATGTATTCATACAGAAATGTGTGGCGAGACTCAAGGGTACCGACAGAAACTTACCACAAGTAAGGTTTTGTACATTGTGCAAACTTTGCCCCTTTTGTCTCTACTTAATCATTCGAGCTGTAAGCAAACTACACGAGCCCGCGAGACAAGCAAACAAATAAACAAACAAACAAACAAACAAACAGAGATACCTCACAAATTAATGTTATCTGGTAAGCTGAAGCAACTCTAAAGGCACTAAGGCCACCTGGTAGCGGGCATTACCCCTTAATGCCCGCTACCAGGTGGCCTTAGTGCCTTTAGAATGGCTTCAACTTACCAGATGTCATTAATTTGGGAGGTATCCTTGTCACTCCAGCCACATCCCACAAGCAAACAGACACCAACCAAACCATAGCCAACCAAACCAGCGTGAAAAATACGAACAGCAAACTTAAGTGTTGGTATTTGAAGCGTTAGACTCAGTTTTGACACGCTTTCCGGCTTATTTGCGCCATGCCAAGCTTAAATTTTCTCAGGAAATTTGTTAATACCCCCCTTCCCCCCCCCGACGGAAGGCAAATTGTGCGCCTGTTTAGCAACTCTGTCATTAAAGCCTTGCTTTGTAATTTTACTCGTCTGTTATTCCAGGTGTCAAGAATCCAGGAACTTCTGAAGCGAGGCCTTGGAGTTCATCACAGTGGTGTGTTACCCATAATAAAAGAGGTGCGACCTCTTTTTTTACTGTTAGTAGCGCCCGAAAACTATCGGTGATATTGAAAGTGAATTATGTATTCCTCGGTTGTTTGGTACCATTTCGACTGCAACCATGACGTGACTCGGCAGCTAAATGGTTCAAATGCTATCGTAAAAGAGAAGAATGTTACCGGCTCTGAATGTACAAGAATTTGTTCAGCAGCCGTCACAACGTTTGTTCCTTACAATTGTAGACCTCAATTGATCAGTCTACTTCTGTAACGTGAAATGTACTTTGTACGGTACGATTTCAGTTCGGTCGGCTGTTAAAGCTATACACTATCATGTAGAATTTCTCATTTCATTTCCCTAATGGTTAATTCCTGTAATACTGTTGAACTAAAGAAAATTAATAGCAAGGAACGATAGGGCTTCGTTGTCACACCCACACAGGGATAATCTCTGAGCAAGTTTGTTTTGTTGTGCAGATGGTGGAAATGCTGTTCGGACGAGGATTGGTGAAGGTGAGTTTCCATACTTGGAAAAGCTTCCTGGCGTTTTGAAGTTCCACTTATTTGGAATCTGATACAGTTGAGCTCGCAGTGAGGTGCAGCTGGGCGTGCCTAACGGTGCATCCGAAGAGAGAACGGAGCCGTTTAATGAACACACTAGACAAACCCGCCATTTTGGAACCTTTTACTCGTTTAAAACTCGTTGTGTTTATTCATTTCGGTCGTTGGCTCCATCGTTTACTTGTGAATTCAGATTTGGGATTCCAGCATTAAAAAGTGATTTCAAGACTGATGTCCGGGGGCCAGTTGTTAAAAGCACGATGTGAGCCTTTGATTCTAATTGAATAGACCATATTCGTATTTGCGATAGTGAACTGGATCTAGCACGAAGTGGAGGCTCTTGCGGAGGAATGCATTTACATATGAAAAGTTCCCCCGTTTAAGCCTCGTGTGCACGTTGCTAGTTCCAGCTCATCACGGAATATACGAGTAAGGTCCTGTACTGTTTAACAAAGATATTCCCACGAGATTTTGGCCATTAAATTTTGACTTGAACTTAACTATACCTCAAGCAAAATACTTGCTTTTAAAAACATTCTCAACGAGCGAGATGAGAACTTTGGTGAACTCTAAATCGTGGTTTTACTTTAATCTGATCGTTCGAACAACCGAGCCGAGAAATGTACGTGACATTCGATTTGGGTTCATCATAACACAAAGATTTATGTGTTATTCTCACATGACTTGACGCTTTACTGTTGGGTAAGCATTAAGACTGTGGAACCTGCAATGTCTGTTATCACAGAAAATATATCTTACTAACGTGTTAAAAGTACTATGTCTTAATTGCGTGCTAGATTACAAATCGAAACCTGATAAAAAATATTAGTACCTATAGTGCGATTCTAAAATGGGTCTACTCGTTTACATTTAAAGTCCATACAAATGTAACTAAAAACTAACATACCGCGACGTCTGTTGGTTTTAAAATGGTAAATGGAAATGTCACGTGTTCTCCTTAAACTGTATCAAGAAGCTAGGCTAGGTTGAAGAACTGGTGCTTCTCTCTAGGTTAGAGTCGCTATTTGTCCTGTCAAATAATCGGACACAGGCCTCTCGACGCCTGTGAACCAATGAGACAAGGCCACTAAGTTGCAGCCTATCTCCGTACCTCTTATAGCCATAGTTCATCGAGGGAAATGGTTATGAAACCTTGCAAAGTTCTTTGTTATATGTTTTTGTTTGCTATTTTGGGGGTTGACCATGCACAATAACAATAGGTGTTTACCGCGTGCTCATGCAACTAGCCAATAAAAACATTTCGATTACGTAATTCATGCATAGTAAATGAGTGCAAAACAAAGAAATGTGCACGGTCATGGGCCTTCCAACATAAATCTTGGCCTCTTTGTTTTGCTCCTTTGATGTTTGCCGGGTTTCCTAACCATCTCCCTCTATTAACTATGTTGTAGCCTCTGAATGCGTTCGATTGCTTTGCGAATGACGCTTATTCTATTAAAAACATCATTTAAGCGCTATTTGTTTTCAGATACTGTTTGCCACGGAGACCTTTGCGATGGGAGTTAACATGCCTGCCAGGACAGTGGTGTTTGACTCAATCAGGAAACACGACGGAACAAACTTTCGTGATCTGTTGTCCGGTGAATACATTCAAATGGCTGGCCGCGCTGGGCGGAGAGGACTGGACCCCACTGGCACTGTGATTCTTCTGTGCAAAGGAAGCATTCCTTTAATGGCTGATCTGCACAAGATGATGCTGGTGAGGTTTTATCTTGAAACAATTTTTTTTTTCGCATGTATCTCAAATTACAGGGGCGGCGAATGTTCGTTCAAGAAAAAAAATACCCGTATCGCATATTAAATCGTCCATCTGACGGGTTTCGCCGATTGGACGTTTTTAGACCTTTTTCGTCAAGAGTGACGACATCTTTGTCTGGCCATCTCGCAAAGTCTCAAAATTTTATTCAAGATTTTGCCAGGGTAGTGCTCCAAGAAGGGGTGGGCTTTCGTCGGACATTCTATCCAAATTACTGAGGTTTTCGCGGCTATTATTATATTGCAGCGTTTGTCTCGAAGAGCTTATGTAACGATAACATTTGTAGGGTTATCATAGATTAAAACGTGTGCTCGAAATTGGAGTTGAAAGTTAATTCTTTTTCGCATGATTGCATGTTGACAGGGTAAACCAACTCAGTTGGTCTCTAGATTTCGTCTCACCTACTCCATGATTCTGAATCTTTTGCGCGTTGAAGAGCTGCGTGTGGAGGACATGATGAAAAGAAGCTTCGCAGAGTTCCACATGCAGAAGGACGCACAAGAAAGAAAACGAGAGATGCAAAAGCTAGAGGAAAAACTGCAAAATATAAAAGAACTAGATTGCACATTTTGCTCTGAAGATCTTAAACCGTACTTCAAAGCTTGCCGGGAGCTGTCTGAATTAACAAGAGCCGTTCAGGTAATGTCGGATTTAAAAAGAAATGGGAGTGATATAATCGCTCTTGCCAAGAGTCAGATTCAGGTTTTCTCGTAGGCTGGTATGCAACATCTTTGCACTAGAGCGTCTGATTTCTGACATGATCGTCTAGCGGGTCATCGAAGTACATTAAACGCCGCAAGGGCTTTAGCGGACTGGAAGTCAGACACAGAGTTAGGGGACAGTGGGTGTTGTGAAGTTAACGATAATGTCTGGGGTGGTGGAGGGGGAAAATCTATATTGTGAATGACGTATATGAAATAAATCATATATGATATTATACTGCGAGGGTCATTCTTCATTTAAAATCTATATTTTTCGTCACGTTGTGAGTTTCCAACTCGCACAACTGTGTTTGGTAAGAAAGTTGTCTTCAAAAGACTTTTTGTGGTGCAGTGTTGGAAAGTAGCGTTTTTCAATAACTGGGTTTGTAATAGCTATAAAACACTAGACATTAGTTTCGATGGTAAACGGGTTGCACTTCGCAATGAAGAGATTTCTTGCGTCAAAGCTAGAGAGACTTTACTTCACTTGTTAAACCTTGTTAAACCTGTCGTTGATATTACTGTTTAAATAAATTCCTTCCCTAGGCTGCAATTCTTTCATCTCCTCATGGTCAGCGGGCGCTCTCGCCGGGGCGTATTGTCACTATAAATACCGCTGAACACAACAACGCACTAGCTGTAATATTACAGGCAGAAAGCGCCTCGACCCAGGGCTACTCTTCCATGCAAACACAACCAGTATCCAGTCCCAAGGAGAAGAAGTTCAAAGTCCTGGTTATATGTGACGCTCAAGAGCAGAGACATGGTATGTTGGCTGTGACTAGTCGATGTTTCTCTTGAAAGATAGTGTGATGCACGATTCGAGAACAGGCAGCATCTAATAACAACCCAATATCGTACGCAGAGTCCTCGGACTGTTTGGTCAGCGGGTGGACACCCGGAGAGACTCTGGGATAATGGACCGCCATTTTCCCAGAAAATCTGGGGTAAAACGATGGAAGCCGTTACGGGCCAGCCAATCAAAAAAATTGATTTTTTTTTGCCATTATCCCAGTGTCTCTCCTGGCGACTAACCGCTGGCCAAAGAACCTGAGGACTCTGGGTACGAGATTGATAACAACCAAACAAGCCACGGGCCCTGATTAACAAGTGCCTCGCAATGACCGTTCGATCCTTGACTTCTGCGTCCATGCGCCTTCTTCTCGCCAGAAAATTACAACTGCATGGTGTATAATTACTGTAGTCTAATTACCCCGAACTAGATTCGTAGCTGCTTAGATGTTATCGGAGTTAGCTAGGGTTACCGCATGTTATCTGTCATTATAACCTACCCCACTAAGTTCCTCGCCCGCTTATTGGACGGTAACCGTCACGTGGTACAAATCGGACATGGGAAGTCGACAGTAACTATCGTGCGACTCGATACCCGTCGCTTGGTTGTATCGAGGAGACGAAAAGACAAAACCATTTTCGACCTGGTGACAGTGTTTTAAAATCGAGTAAACGACTCTAATCAGCTTGCATTTATTACGCCATGACCATCACTGAGGAGTCTCGTCTTCTTTCCCAATGGAATGCGTTTAAGAAATTATTTCGAGGGTTATGTCAGGTTGTTAATACCTCGAGTAATATGAAAAAATTGTCCTCAAATTTTCGAGGTTGCTAACCAAGAGAACTGGTCCTTGATTTGGAAAAGCGTCAGCCTTTAGCATGATAATTAACCTCGTTAATGATGTACCAGCCGCCTGAAAGAAGCATTTTGTTAACGATCGCGCGAGTTACAATTATATACGCCCACCTTAGCATTTGTTAATGAGCGTTGTCAAAATGTTGGGCAACAGTAATTTCAGTTTTAAGATGAGACACGGCTTTTTACTCAGTATAATTTCGCCAACAGTGAACGAGTCCACTCCGACGACGAGCGTATCTTCAGCAGCTCCAGTAGATATGGCTCCAGAAATAAAGCCGTTTGTAAAGCGAAGGTTGTTTTTACCGGAGAGGCGATGCTCTCACAGTATTATACAAGTTACGGGTAGTGAAATTAGCGCCATTTCTGTGCGCCAAATGAAGGTGGACACAACCAAGATTATTGACGATTACAAAAAGCGAATGCTTCCAAGATTCAAGTGAGTAATTCCCCAGGACCTTGTTGTTTAAGGCTCTTATATTTGCCTTGGTAACTGGTTTGAACCCAGGCGTCATATCATGGCATGGTGAAGCACAATCGTCCGGGTGCCGTGCAGTCCTGATAACTACTACCGTAAAAGCTCTATTAAGCCCCCCGTCTCTATTAACCCCCCCCCCCCTCTCTCTACTAAGCCCCCCGTTTGGAAGTCGGTTTTTGTAATAAGCCCCCCCCCCTCTCTAATAATCTAATAAGCCCCCCCCCCCTTAGGGACATGAGATTTTGTAATTAGTCCCTCTTATTCCCTTTACGAAATCCACTTCATGCGGCCCAGTTGGTTTGCTTTTAAACAAATATACACTCAAACACATAATGCTGTTTCCTGATCTGTATTAAATACTAAAGTTTCACTGCAGTTGTTTGGATTATGTTAAAAAACAGTTTTAAGACAAAAAAGGCGTGTTTAAGATTTGAAATAAGCCTCCCCTCTCTATTAAGCCCCCCCCCCCCCTCTCTAATAAGCCCCCCGCTAATGAGGCCTGAAATTAAATAAGTCCCCCGGGGGGTTAATACAGCTCTTACGGTATTTGAGATTCCTTTGAGTAACGTTTGGCCAACATGAGCGGACGTCTGTCGTCTTAACCTTCTTTGGACTCCTTTATTAGAGCGATTTTCGTAAAACCAAAACCAAAACAATTACTCTGACCAATCACAACAAACTTAGACAACATGGAAATGCGCGCGATTTGTTTTGGTTGTGCTTCTCATTGATTAAGAAAGTGACGCGCGTTTTGTTAACCAATCACAGAGAGAAGTGATGTGAAACCGAAGCAAACAAGAAGTATTTCGACACTCGTTTGAAAGCCACTCTATCATGAAAGATGTTATTCACCGTGAATTGAAATATTTGAGTTTTATCAGTCATTTGTTTCTTCTCTCATCGTTTGTCTCTCCGTCAGTCGTTGGTATCGACTGGCTGAGTAGCGTGGAATCCGAACAGTGGCAAAGATCAAAATGAACCATGCAATCACCAACATCCAAAGTCCCACTTATAACACTATGCAGCCATTCAACGCAAGTCACACCATCGCTGAAGATCAGCGTTAAACGGTCAATACATCGCGATCCACATCAAAGTGACTAGATCATGAGACAAACGATGAAACTTTGTTATCAATTTGATTCTTTATTTTATGCGAACGCACTTGTCTTATGATATCTTTTAAAGGAATGACCCGCCAGGCAAAACGACCATAAGTACGGAACAAGAACTGTTAAGATTATCCGAGACCAGACCTGATGGGCTGAATTCCATGGATCCTGTTAAAGATTTCAACATCCGGGACCTCGATATGGTGACGACGATCGCTCGTAAACAGAGCCTTGAAGAACGAATAGCGAACTACACGTGTTTAGACTGCCCAAAGTTCACAGAACACGTGAGTCTTTTGATCCTTCTTCTTTTGATATGTATCAAAATATGCGCCGTTTGGATTAAGGACGGTGCTTCCTAGTGCAACTGCATATACATACTTTCTTGCATCTCGGGATATTCCGATAAACCAAGGGTTTCTTAGGGATGGTGGCAAATATTCCCAAATTCCACAGAAGCAGATCTTACAAAGGCCTGTTGTTATCCAAACAGAAAGTTGGCAACCACACATAAAGGGATAATTAACCCTCAATTTGGGGAAAAAATCCGGCCATACGTTAATCTTGCGTAATTGTCACTAAAAGATAAGTAGTTACCCCCGACTTTCTTTAACATTTGTAAACCGCACAGTAATGGCTCTCTATAAGGAGGCGCCGTCCTTAAATCTTTACGTGTTTGTCCGTAGACTTTATTTACCTTACGCTGGCATTTCTCGTTACCGCAAAACTGCGTTTAATAGTTGAAGATGGGTCATGAAAATCTGGAGGCTTGTCCTGCCCAAGTGCACTCATTTTATCAAACTATTAGTAACGAATCAGGTTTTGTTGTTAGTTTGGTTTTGAGTTTTATTATTATTATTATTATTATTATTATTATTATTAATATTATTATTATTTCAAAAAAGTTGCTGAAAACAGCTGCAGTGAAGTTGAATCAACTTCATGTGTCGTGCTTTGACCAAACCTTAAACAACTGTTATTTTTGTTTTGATTTTTAATTTTAACTAGTTCGAGTCCGTTGCGAAGCAGGTGAGATTGCGTGAGCACGTGACCACTCTGAGATTTTTGTTGTCAGATGAAAGTCTCCAACACAGAGAAGAACTGCAGCAGAGAATTGAGGTATGAATCACTGATAACCGGCCTCTAAAGCACCTTAAAATTAGAGTAATGGCAAACATTGTTCGGGAGTATCAGAAGAACTGGAAACCTGTATAAAAGCGGTTCCAAAATACGCCGCCGGTCTTTGAATTGAAACGGCCTTATGAAACAGAAAATCGATGGAGACGGGGAAAAGCAGCCTGGCCTATATAACCACGATACCGCTTACCTTTACTAAGGTTTTTACACGGCCCCAATGTCAATTGCAGCAATACTGATTTACCTACGAACAGTAGCAAAAGCACCAGCAATAGGTTTCTTGTTCAAAATGACATCATTCGTAATCTATTTTGCTGGTTGTCGCGTCAGTCCTTGTAATTCTTGAGGTCTGAAAGCGACTCTATACACAAGCGAAACCAAAGTAACGAAATTGAGTGCGTCCAGTTTGTGTGGCTTATGTTGCTTTTTATTTTCTTTTTTCTTTCTCCTAAACCCCTTTCACATGGCTACTTGTTGTACGATTCACTTCTGAAACAAGCTGAGTTTATTCACGGCTGTTTCAGCAGCGAGCACAACATATACCGAGCGGTTGTCAGTGAGTCTTATTTTGCTTTACTTAAATAGTTTAACAATACAGCAAAAGAAATATTACAAGTAGCGAAGGGAAACCCTAAACAGGAACTACTTCCCTAAATATAGGACCGCCTAAACATAAGATAAAGAATAAATGAAACTGGTAAAACCTCTCAGCTCATGGCTTCAATAAGCTGTAAGAACATCCTTTTTGTGGAAAAGAGATTTTAAACCACGCCTAAATCCCTAGATTCATTGAGGGTAGTTCATTCCAGTATTTTGTTACTCTATAAAAGTATGAAAATTTTAATACATCGGTTCTCAAGTATCTAATCTTAAGGTGGGGGTAGACGTGGATTTGAGTAAAATTTTAAGGAGGTTAAAAACGGGATTGAAATTTCAAAAAAATATATTTTTTGAAACACCACCAAACAGTTGACACCCCCAAAGGACACTCTAGGTTGGTGGGGAGCTGTTTGGTGCCCATCTACTTATTTTCAACTTCAAATTCCAATTTTAAACCGCCTTCATTAAATCTTCAATATTTCCTATTTCCCAAAATTTAACTTATCCTTTGCGAAAAATTATGTCTTCCCAAAAATCACCAAAAAACTTCACAACATAGCTTCGTGAACTGAGCATAGGGAGTTTTGATTGCTTGAAACGCGAACCGGCGTTATCAACGTTAAATCAATGTTAAGCGTCGAAAAAACGGTCTTCAGGTGTACCCCGTTACACGGATAATCTACATATCTGAGGTGATCGGTTTTGTATCTGTCTTCAGGTGCTGCGAAGATTGCGTTATGTGGACGCTAAAAACGCTGTGCAACTGAAAGGAAGAGTAGCCTGCGAGATTAATAACCACGAGCTTATCATTACTGAGCTCGTGTTTGAAAATGCCTTCACCAACCTTCATCCCACGGAAATCGTTGCTCTACTCTCTTGCTTCGTCTTTCAGCAGGTAAAATGCCATCACCCAATCGTGACAGCAAAAGGATACCTCCCTGAATATACGTAGTTCAAGTACATGATTTTACTTATAACTGAACAACTTTGTTGATTTTCCACTGGTGTTGTTCGATGTTACAAAATAACCAGTGCCCAGGTGGCTTAACCGGCCGTGGGTTTTCGAGTCGTATTCAATCGTCTTTTGTTTGTCTTGAGGCTTTCTTTTCGCAACTACTTTTATTTGTTCCCTTCATTATCTTCTTAGATGAACTATGCTGCTCGACGAAACAGCACAAGAATATTGTCCACATTGAGTGTATATCTCTAGCAATTTTCGATCATGCTTTCTTCGTGATGAATGACAGCATTTTTTTTCTTAAAAAGAGAAATACATTGGATTGGTTTGCAAGCTTAGGTCTCCCTGAGAGAGATTAAACCTTTGTCTTTATCCCTTACCTTTCAGCGTCGTTGCAGTGAGCCAAAGTTAACAAAGACTCTTGAGGAGGTGAGAAATGCGTGTCCTAACAGCTACATAAACTGAGTTCATGCGCATTTTGTTTCATTTCCTGTGTTCCATCTTTTCCTCAAAAGCTATCTTAGAGGTGTTGGAGACGACCACTAGATTAGGATCCATGTTTTGCCCGAAAAAAAATGTCCGAGAATGATGGTCATCTTCTATTCCCTCTTTCAAAACGAAAATCCTTAATGGGTGTTTAAAAGTTCGATTTATCGTTTACTTTTCCCCTGAAGCGTAGAGATGGGGAAGGGCATATGGGGTTTATGGTTTGGCCAAGGTAAGTGAATACGGATAAAGAAGATGTTGCTTTCTTGACTCCGAATTGTAGTGCATACCAGCGTCATTCTCACAGATTAAAGAGGAAAATCGAAACCTTTCGCGCTCGATTTTATATGGATCTCTCTCGAACGATGAATTCTTCGTGCAGTGATACAGAGCTACTTGAAAAAAGAAAATCCACCACTGAGTTAAAAGGAGACTCGTGCGTGGGAGTTAATCCATTAGGCAAGGCTTACGAGACAACATGCTGCGGGGATCTCTGCAATTTAATGATCGATTATTTGATTGTTGATTGACTGACTGACCGACCGCCGACCGACCGATTGATTAATCGATCGATCGATCGATCGATCGATTGATTGATTGATTAATTGAGTGAGTGATTTGATTGATAGATTGATTGATTGATTGAGTTATTGATCGGTTAATTGATTGTTGATTGACTGATTGACCGACCTCCGACCGACCTATTGATTGATTGATTGATTCATTCATTCATTCTTTAGGGCAAGCAGTGTATATTGTCTATGGCGGAGCGAATTGCTGATCTTCAGTCTGAATGCGGTCTAAGCACCTCGGCAGATGAGTTCAAAGAGCAGTACAAGTTTGGTTTGGTAGAAGCAGTGTTTGAGTGGGCAAGAGGAATGCCTTTTTCTGAAATAACCAACTTGACAGATGTCCAGGAAGGTAGGATTTGGTTTTGGTGGTGAACATCTAAAAGCAAGTAACAACAAACACAGACTAACGCTCATCAATAACAACCATCGCGCAACTGCGGTCTTTTTTTTATTTATTTATTTATTTATTTATTTATTTATTTATTTATTTATTTATTTATTCAACTTCGCCAGAGACCTGGCAGGGACACTACAACAGCTTGCGCCAATTACTGTAGGCCCGTAACTGCAAACCCCGTAACTGCAAACCCTCCCCATAACCACATTCAAGTAGAGATAGACCACCACACCGGGGACTACGTCCCCTACTCTTTTCGAACAGTGCGTGGGTTCTTTAACGTCCCACAGAATCAGTTATGAAGAGTTGTGAGACGGGACCTACGGTTTATCGTCCTTATCCGAGAAGACTAGAAAGTCTAACCATTTGCAGATGTCCTTACAAAGGCAGCACTTTCTCCTCAATTATTTAAAGACCCTGAGTGTTGGTCCGGCCGGGGTTAGAACCCGCGACCTCCCGCACGGTAGTCCGGTGCTTTACCACTAAGCTAACCGGTCGGCGGTCGCTAATCTTCTCCTTCGTAACCTGTCCTAAACGAACTCCGTGAGGTAAACATCACAACATACCGTCTTATGAGATAAATGAATTTATCGTATAGTATTTATTTTACATTTCCAGGAATAATTGTTCGATGCATACAACGATTGGACGAGACATGCCGTGACGTCAGGAATGCTGCTCGAATTATTGGGGATCCAAAACTTGGCGAGAAGATGGAGGAAGCGTCAGCCATGATAAAAAGAGATGTTGTATTTGCAGCTAGTCTGTACACACAGTAAAGTTATTGACTAAAAAGTGATATATTATTTCACGCCATTTTACAAAGATTATTTTAACCCTGAGCAAAAGAGAAATTTCCATCCGAGAATTGGCTGAGTTCGCGAGCGTACGTTTCGTGGTCAGAGACATCGCTAAGCAACATCTACATCAATAACGTCAATGTTATCTACATCAATAACGCAACGTCAAGTAAAGTACGACGCGAAGCTGCTGGGACAATTGTGAGGATAGCTATGTCTGTGACCAGCGACGTTACGATGAAAATAAGGCGCGAAGATCGTTTGACAGAGTTTGAGGATAACTTTGTCCGTCATACACTCTCCATCTGTTCTAAGCTGCGTGACAGAGGAGCTAGCCTGCCTTGGCAACCCCTTCTCGGGATTCACCATGGTACCCATAAAATGCCCTCCCAGAAGACCTTCACTTGGCTTCAAGAATAGGTTTTATTCTTCAATTTTCGCTTTCCGACGCTCAGCAGACAAACAAAAACAACTCGAAAATTCTTATTAACAATCTATGCTCACTACTGTAATGTTTACCCAGAAAACCCAGTCGCCAACGGCGGTTTTCAGCAGGACCCTGCATTATGGCTGTCTCTGTGTACACATAATTGTAGTGGATCTACTAGCGATATAGACTGCAAAACAGTCGTTCTTTTTCTCTTAATTGTTTCTCTAAATCCTTTGAAAAGCGCGAGGCGCCAAAAGCGTGGATCCTCGCGAGCGAGCCTCACATGCGTCTCTCTCCAGACCTTTCGTTTGAAGACTGCGCGCATTCGTATAACAGCAACACAAAGGTACAGCTATTCTGTAGTCCTATACCGATCAATCACGAATATAATCTGAATGGCTACGCTACTCACTGTCTATTCTTGATTAGTATAAATTTACTAGCGTTCTATCACGAATGCCGTTCTCTGATTGGCTACGCTACTCGCATTCTATTCTGTGATAGATAGTGAGTAGCGGTTGTCAAAAAAATGGCGCCCGCTTCTTCGCGTTTTCGAAGTGTCTCTGAGGAGAATTTTGATAATTTACTTGGATGTTTAATTTTGAACGACTAGTAGATTTATACTAAAACAATTAGTTTATTCGCTCTCGATTTCTATGCGTGATAGCTGATTTCACGCGATAGAAATCTCGAGCTCATAATCTAATTGTCAAATATACAGACGGTGGGCAGCGGAAAAAAGCTAGACTTGCGCAGTTTGATGGTAGTATAGTCAAACTTATTGAAAATTGATTGAGATTTATAGAAAACAAAAGGAGTTATATGCGCTCCAACGTTTTCTACGTGCTAGATTGCAATTTATGAGTTCGTGTTGAATTCGAAGTTTTTGAAGTAAGACTTGAGATGCTTCCATTTTGTCAGAACAGGTCCGGCGGCAAAAGATGAGCCGTTTAATAATGATAATAATAATTTAATAATTTATTACTTATATAGCGCCATTTATAAATACAGATGGCGCTTTACAATTTTCAAATCAAATTAACTCTAAATACATCAAATCAAATCAAATGTTGGTTTTTGGGGAGAGGGGAAAACCGGAGTACCCGGAGAAAAACCTCTCGGAGCAGAGTAGAGAACCAACAAACTCAGCCCACTTATGACGTCGAGTCCGGGAATCGAACCCGGGCCACATTGGTGGAAGGCTAGCGCTCTCACCACTACGCCAACTCACCCCGATGTTGTTGCACCGTTATTTATTCACTAGTTCTTAATTCGAGTTCCTTTCAAAATTTCGCATTTTACTTCCGAGCAAGCTGTTAAGAGGAATCAAGTAGAAAGAGCTTTTCAAAATAATGCATTTCGTTCACAAGTTGCCCGGTCTGGCCAACCAGGTCTAACAAATGGAAAGCGCCCTAAAACTTACAAGTCGTTTAGGAGAGAAAAAATATTTAGACTGAAGTAATTACCTAGCGATGGAAAAACTCCTCCCTAAGACTGTAGAAATCAACTGGGAGTCAATCCGAATTGAAATTATGGCGATGCTCCAGAAAGTCCGTTAAGGTAGAAGTCTTTGCGCGTAATTTTCATGGCACTCCAGCCATGTAAGCATAGGGTCCGCATAGCGGACAAACATCTATCTCCCACTAGCTAGATGTTGTTTTAGTATTTATTTTACTTTCCAAATGAACACACTATGGGAGTCAGTCAAAACGAAGCTGGGGTAACAGACAAGCAAAATGTCATCTGAGTGGAAGAAAATTACTAAGTAGATCGTGGAAATTAAACGAATCAGTATCTCTTTTGATGATGTGATGAAAATGCGCAAACACTCAGTGGTGATTAATTGGTTATTAATAATGAACCTCTTCATTTGGCTTGAGAGCGCAGTACACGGACACAGATGTGAATTCCGTAAAAAGAGCATTTAAGTAAATTCTTCAGATAGCTTCAGCTAAAAGTAAAGAAAAAAAAGGTCTCATAGTCGCTGTTTTTTATCGTTCTCAAATGCTCCGAATTCGTAGACTTTTATTTTTTTGTTTTAAGGTGAAAGTACTAAAGTAAAACGCGAAAATTACCAACCAGTGTTACCAAAACGGTTGGTCTCAATGGCGCAATGCGTTAAAACCGCTAGTTAAATCAGTTATCTGCAAGAGTGGAATAAACGATATTTATTTATTCAAGCGGTGCCCTCTGTGTGAGCCAAGGATCGAGAAGAATTTGCGGAGGAGTATAATTTCTGAATATGTGAATATATGAGAATTTATATATGAAAATCATATATTTGAACTGCGGATTAGAGAATGAATATGTGAATGACTATCGCAGTTATGAGTGAACACTCAGTTACGCAGTAGTGAAAATAAAGCCTGAAAAAACTTGGCAGGCTTGTACGGGCGGGAATCGAACCCACGACCTCTGCGATACCAGTGCAGCGCTCTACCAACTGAGCTTATAAGCCAACTGTGAGCTCACGGGCATATTACGAACCGACAAAATGAACAGCTTCCTGTTGGCTGCTTAGCTCAGTTGGTAGAGCGCTGCACCCGTAATAGCCTGATTTTTTATTTTATTTAAGTTTTTTTTTTCAGGCTTAATTTTCAGTACTGCTTAAGTAGTGTTCATAATTGCGATGATTATTCACATATTCATTCTCTAATCCGCAGTTCAAATATATGATTTTCACATATTCATTCTCTCATATTCATCATTCACGGGTATTACGAACTAATAAAATGACCACTTCCCAGTTGGCTTGTTAGCTCAGTTGATAGACCACTGCACCGGTATTGCAAAGGTCGTGGGTTCAAAGCCCGTATAAGCCTGAATATTTTTTTTGAGGCTTTATTTTCACTACTGCTTAAGTAGTGCTCATAACTGCGATGATCATTCACATATTCAGTCTTTAAGGTGGCTGGTACCAGTTTTCAGCTTTTTCACTACATAAACTTTGAGAGAAACGGACGCAAAGGCAAACCGAGGCCGTAAGGAAATTTTTTGCAAGATTAAATTATAAATTTAGTCGTTGACCGAAAATAACTATTATTACGTCATCAGCTGTTACCATGGTAACGGTACTTGAGGGTTATTCAGAGCTGCATTTAAGCTTCTGGCACTTATAATTTGAAAACTAACTCGGTGACCCCCTATTTTTTTCACGTGATTACTTTTACCATTTGAAAAGGAAACTGCAAAATGCTTTTAAAAATATTCTATCAAGCGCAGTTTTTATAAACGCGAGAAAAGGCAATTTATAAGTAGCGTAAATTTTCTTTGATAGAATTTTCTTGAATTTTGGGTGATGTTTCCCTTTTACAAGACGAAAATGTTGATACAATAAAAAGAGGGGGTCATCGGGCTCGCTTTCTTGCAAAAACCTTCGTAAGTTAAGCAATTTCCACGCGCGTTTTCGCGCATTTCAAAATCTGGATTCTAAAAGATCGATATTTGCTCATGCGCTTTGCTGACTGCCGCTAACTATTACGCGTCCACGCGCGGGCACCTACCGTAGCCTTGTCCACGCGCTGGGTTGATGGGGTTGCCGAGCGTTTGGGCTCACTTAAAAAAATTTCTCCACAACGTGTGGCACGACTAAGCATGTTTATGTTAAATAACACCAAGCGAAAGCGTGGAATTGACTAAATTGTTCGCAGAACACTTGAGAACACATGTCAACCGCACGCAATTCTGACACAAATGCGGATATGATTCGCGGCAAACAACAGAGGGTCATGAGGCATAGAAATAATAGAATAATGAGATGTATTACCTGTAAGTAAAATTGAAGTGCTATCCCACTTTTTCAGTTTTACAATTACTTTCCGGCTCCTTATCCTCCTGGTTCCCGACACGATCGATCGCAGTAGAGGTGGGAATTATCTCTTTGGAACCTTAATATGCATTATCAATCTCCAGAAACAAATTTTCCCATGTAAATTAAATTCACCTAAGTCGATCGAGTACATACAGCCTCAGATAAACGCGAATTTCTTTTTGAACAGGACAAACGTAGCCTTGCTCGAAGAAAGCCTCGCGCCGCCAGATTTGTTTTTGTTTTTCTCGTTCTTCAAATCTCGCGCGTATAAAGTGTGACGCGCGCGCTAGTGGCCAGACTCTCCACGCGAGTAAAACCGATACCAGCCACCTTAACTCGCAGTTCAAATATATGATTTTCATATACAGTCGACTTTCTCATAGCTACCACTTCTCGTAAGCGACCACCTCCCGTAAGCGACCACTTTGTAAATAGCCGTTTTGTTTTTCAGTTAAATACTGTTTCAAGAGCTCTCTCGTAAGCGACCACTACTCAGATTTCTTAAGCGACCGAGGCCAGTTTTTAGGCCAGAAGTTTGACATATTCTTTTGTTTTCTGTTTCCGATAAGCGACCACCCAATATGATCACGTATGATCGTTTGAAAATCTTTACTTAGAAGTGACAAAAGTCTAGATTTCACGTATATGCACCCCACGTTTGATGCTGCTTTCCAAGGTTTTGTTCAATCAATCAATCAATCAATCAATCAATCAATCAATCAATCAATCTTTATTTACACTATAAAGGGCATTTAAATACAATTTATAAGTTACTGAAGTGACAATAATAAAGCATAAAATAATATGAAGCCATTAAGAAATAAATTAATATGTGAGCGGTGTCCAAAGTAGCGAAAGCTTTCTGGTTGGACACCGGCATGGCCAAATAAATGGCAGCATAAGACATTAAATATTCAGTTAAGTATGTACGTTCTATTTATGTTTTCAGAAAAAAAAAAAAAGAAATGAAAGAAAGAAAGAAATGGAAGCAGCAAAATAAAACACAGTCAGCAAAATCAAATTAATAAACAGCAGCAACAACAAAATCATGTTTGATTATACAAAAGATAGCATTTATACTCATTCTTAAAAGTGTTGTAGGGCAGACTTTTAATTCTGAGGGGTATAGATTCCCAAATTTTTGGGCTCGAGAATCTATACGTAGATTTACCCATATTGGTTGACACTCTTGGCCTAAAGAAATTCAGGTTATTAGCAAATCGTGTGTTAAAGCTGTGCGCCTGATTTACTGGAGTCAGGATATCAGAGAAGATATCTGGAATGCTACCAGTTCTAGTTTTAATCTTATGTGTAAGGCAACTCATTCTAAATTTATATATACAGTCCAGCTTGAGAATTCCTAACAAGAGACACATTGACAAATGCACTCTATTGTACTTTTCCCGAAAATAGACCTTTTTAACTTGTATGTTTTGTTTTCCCAATGTAGGTCATGTGATGTTACCCAAGAGAACTGTTTCTTTGAAATTTCGCCTTATTCACGTGCATATGTAGTGGCATAATTTATGAAAAAAAAAGGCAAATCCCCTTGGGAAGATCACATGGTCCACATTGGGAAAACAGAATCTACAAGCTAAAAAGGTCTATTGTTGCATGTGAAAAAAATCTAATAATTTAACTTATATTTGCATAATTTTAGCTGATAAGGTAACATCTTTATGTAATTAATCACTCAATCCAGTATTGGGCTTATTTTGTTGATTTTTCCCGTAAGCGAACACTTTGTCGTGCACCAAGGGTGGTCGCTTACGAGAGAGTTGACTGTTTTCATTCTCATAGAATAATTTTTATCAATTTCTTCATCGTGTGCTTTTTACACCTCTCTCTGAAACAGAAAACCAACTGTCACCAACGATTTTAAACTTATCCAGTTGGAAGTCGAGATCTCTTAATAAAATCTACTTATTTGCCTTTTTAAAATGTGGCTTACCGTAAAAGCTCTATTAAGCCCCCCTCCCCCTTTTGGGACATGAAATTTTGTAATTAGTCCCTCATATTTCCTCTTGCGTAATCACCTTGATGTGGCCCGATTGGTTTGTTTTTTAAGCAAATATACACTCAAACACGTAATACTGTTGGCTGCTCTTTATTAGATAATAAAATTTCACTGTAGTTGTTTGAGTTTTGTACCCAAACTGTCGTAAGACGAAAACAGGGTGTTTAAAATTTGAAATAAGCCCCCCTTCTCTATTAAGCCCCCTCTCTAATAAGCCACCCAACCCCCCCCCCCCGCCCCCCCTCCCCCTGAGACCTGAACACTTTTACGGTAAGTCGCTGGCATCGAATTGAACCGGAAGCAAGACGGCGAAAGCTCGTTGTTTGTGATTAACGCCTCATGTACATTTCATATTTTTGTTTAATTTAATTTCTGCCCGTCATTAATTTCTGCCCGTCAAAGCCAATCGTGACTTTTGCGCCAGCTATCTATCTATCTCCTAACTCAAGTTGCCAAGAAACAAGCTTTTGCTACACCTAAACAGTGGCAGCAACAGTGAAGTTATCTTTGACCAAGACCAAGTTACAGTGGAAAATCAGTAGTCTCTTGTATTCAGCTTTTTGCGTTTAATCGAGTAAACAGCCAAACATTGTAAGATGAAATATGTTAATAAGTGTACTAACTAATGGCGTATAGCAACGCGTCTCTAATTAATCGTACGCCATTTCTATATGGAATATTGTCGCGCCTGTGAGGTAAACAATGAAACAATTGTTCGCGGACCTTACGGCTTTAATAATAGTAATATAAACGTCGAGAGAGTAATAACCATTCCGCGCGGTGGTCAATTCTACAAACGATTTTAAATTTAGTTGGTGCGTAAAGTACTGATTTTTTAAACTAGTTGGTGTGTAAAGTACTGATTTTTTAAACTAGTTGGTGTGTAAAGTACTGATTTTTTGAGTCTAGTGCGCATGCGCTCTAGACTCTATCTACTCAGAGCTGTTCACTGTCCACAATAGTGCGTTGGAATATCGACTTGATTTTCTTCAATCGATTCGAAAACGTGGATTCGCAAACAGACAACAAGACAGGCACGTCGGAGTATCGACGAATGCTGCTGCAATATTTCTCGATCGATCCGAAACTTGAAAACATTGTATCTATATCTAATGAAAATTTTTCGTGGACATGCTGCACGTGGGAATCTGTGCTGAAGATTCTTGTAGCTGAAGACATGAAGATGCCGGTACGTTTTACGTTGAGTTATTCTAGATTTGGTTTTAACACTTGCTCCAAGTCTTCTTAACATGCACTGAATCAATCAAGCTAAAGGTAAGCTTATTGCGAGTGTTCCACCACTTTTAGGTCGATGGTTTCGAACAAATATAAGTTAAAAGGCGTTCAGTTGTCGAAGCAGTTGTGATCAATTCAAGCGGACTGCATGTGCGTGTAAGCAGGGCCGTAGCTAGTAACAGGCAAACCGAGGCACTTACCTCAGTCATTTCTTTCGTCTTTGTCGTTTATAGTCATCATAAACACCCTAAATATACCTAGGAAGGTAATTTAACCACGGACATTGCCTCAGTCATAATTTTTCATTGACATTGCCTCAGTCATACTTTTTTTCTGGCTACGGCCCTGGTAAGATTAGTATGATTCCTCTTTTGAGAACAAAAAGCCCTCGTCTGAGGCTAATAAACCCTCCTTTGAGGACAATAAACCCTCTTTTGAGGATGATATTTATCGCTCTGTCGAAGACAAATCGAGTGTTAACGCAAACGTAAACATGTTTACACTCAGTTCCACAGATGTTTGTAGATAAAACTGCAAGAATTGTTGTGCAGTTTTTTTGCTGACTGAGACAGTCTGAGTTTTCATTACACCTTAAGACTTGACACAGTGTTAATCAAATTTCTATATTTTTATTGGTGCAAGTGCACAATAACTAGTTTCATGTGAGATAACTACAATAGCAGTATTAAATTGTTTATTCTTGTTTGGTTATTCGTTTCTTCAATTCTTGGTATGAATTAAGATATTAAATCATACCCAAAGTCAACATTGATCAGTTTATATTTTATTCACAAGTTACGTGTTGCGGTTATGATGATAAAAACTTGGTAATGTCACCAGTAAAATGTAACGTGTATTTATAACTTGACCTTCTTGTCTCATGTTTGAAATAAATATTTTTCATTTTTATTGTGTGGTCTCAGTTTCATAAGTCCAGCCTCACGTTTCAGCACAAGATTGTAGGATTTTGCACATTGTTCTTCAAAATTGTCTCCCAAAATTTGCACCCACGTTGGGCACATACTAAACATAATGCTAAAATTCTCCATTCATTTTTAGAAATAATGAGACCCCTCCTCCCCCAAGTGAAATGCATGGCCTATTTAAAGTATTTTGAAAATGCCATGAACCGCATATATTTCACAAAGGCATTTCCCAGCCATCTCCCCCTCCTCCAAGTTGTACGCGAATGCCCCTGACCTACAGAATGGTGTCCATGCCAGGTTCCATTTGTTTCCAACCCTTGATATGTCATATGAAATCAGTCACAAATATTATCAGTTCGAAGCACTAGACTCGTGTACCCTACTGGGTACCTATTTTTAAAACTAGTTGGTATGTAAAGTACTGATTTTTAAAACTAGTTGGTATGTAAAGTATTGTTTTTCTTGGCAAACCAATTATAACATTCAATAATGCAAGTTTCATATCAAGTGAAATAACCAAGGTAACATGTATGCTTAACTAAAACGAAATGATTCACGCATCATAAACAGAATCGAATCTTGGCAACTGAACGTGTTAAGGATCCATCTCGGCAAAATCTTGAATCACTGAATAGTGATATTTATCACCAATGAAAGCCAATCTGATCCTGTTGTGCTGTCTCCTTGGAATAGCGTTTGCTGAATTCGAAGGTAAATCGTTTTAGTGATTAACACTGTTTTCTTTAAATGTAGCTCGTCATATTTCTCCGCAAGTACTTCGTATTAAAGAATTGAAGGATGTGCAATAGCGAAGAAGAAAGAAGAACATATGTCTTTAAAAAAAAAAACTTGAAGTGCCTTTGAGAAGAGGATCAGTGACGGTAGCAGAAAAATGATTTCAAACAACGTGTTATCCATCTCAATTCTTACGCTTCAAACCAAAGCAGACTTACTCGGCGGAGAGACCGATAGCCAAACTAGTGAAAAACCCATTTGTATAGCAAACATACATACATACTGACATAAACTTTATTTTTTCTCGAATTTAACAGTACTTATTATAAAAGCTAATTTTTCCGAGAAAACGATAACAAAAGAAATCAACAAAATATACGATAACTTATAAACTACGAATCTGTTCAATATGGCTAAAATGAAATAAATCTTTGTACATTATTATACAAATACTATAGGCAGAAATTACCAAATTTACATTCAGTTAGCAGTTCGAACAAAGTACGGCAGTGAGTTCCATTGTTTAGCGGCGTGATAAGAAAAGGAGCGAAGGCCATAAGCAGTAGTTTTAAGTGCAGGGAGGGTCAGAATGTAGTTACCGCGTAAGTTATGGGAGGTAGTGCGGAAAGTAAACATACTTCCTCATGTAGATAAGATATTTAGTTAAAAATAAACTTTTGGAGAGTAAAATTAATATAACATAGCATTAACATAACAGAGTTTGTTATGAACATGCAGTTCTAGCCAGAGGGAATAAGCTGTACTGGACATGTTAAACATGTTACAGGTACCTCAACCCATCTCTGAAGAAGTATTCCAACATCGTACACCCCACCAAACGTTTGGTGTCATCGTGTAAGAATTAATGATAAATCGAGTATATTCTTCCTCACGCTCCTCTCGTTTTCTTTTCTTTTCTTTTTTTTTTTTTTTTTTTTTTTTCGGAGACCGATCTATTTTCCCCCAACTGTTGTTATTGGGATTTGTGAGATGAATATTTCTAGACGTTTCCCAGCGGGTTTGCTATAGATGTTTAATATTCATTAACCAATCAGCGTATATAATTCAGTGTATTGTTTCTGAGCCATTGACCGATTTAACGTTCAAGGTTATTGAGCTGGGTGCAGTTGTGCGAAGACCGATTAACGGTAATCCCCAATTAAAACTTGATCAAGGCTTTTCGATCTCGCTCGTTGTGAGTATGTCAACTGAAAATTCTTTGAAATGCACTGAGTTATAAGAGCTAAAGCTAGAAACGAACGACCGTTTCGACTGATCATCAGTCATTTTCAGATTCGAGTGCTTGGGTAGAAAATTAGCATATATATTAAATGTATAAAATCATAAAAGATGGGAATTTTGAAAACAACATTAGAAGGCGTCAAACTGTGAAATCTTTATTATCTTCTTGCCACACAGAATAAATTACAAATAGAATAGAAAAGATAATAAATAGCTAATTAATATTAAATTTAAAGTGAACATACAACTTGGAAAGAGTGACTGTGGCGGGGAAATCTCCGAGAACCAAAGCTTATGAGGAATAGAGATACTCCCCCCCCCCCCTCCCCCACGGGCATTTAAATACTACTAGGCGGCATTAAAAATAAAGAAAAGACGTGTAATTTAAATATATAAGTGTGCTTAGACAAAAAGATAGATATAAAGTGTTATGGTATTTAGGTTGTATCTTGTGTGGCCCTTAAAAATGGTTTGATTACACGCCTGAATATATTAAGAGTCGGGGCGTTTTTGATGTTGCTGGGTAATGATTCCATATCCTACGACCTTGAAACAGGATCGAAAATTTTTTGATATTTGTTCTGCAGGTATGAGATCGGTAAAGGTCAGAGTATCTCGTTGAATATTGATGAATCTGATTTCCAGTTTGAAAGATTTGATTAAAAGCAGTAGGTAAAGCATCATGATGATATAAGTATAAATACATGCTTCACGTGCAAATTGATAAAAC
>JAEMWC010000791.1:140000-142500 GCA_016490735.1 Pachyseris speciosa
ATATATATATATATATATATATATATATATATATATATATATATATACAATTGTTGAAATGTTGTTGATAAAACAACGGTTTCCATGGAGAAGCGACGTGGCTCTTTGTTCAGGTCCGAACGGTCGAAATAAAGAGGGAAAAAAGAGACCAGAAAGCAAGCGGGACGGTAAAGAGTGAAAGCGCTGTAGTCACCTCTTTTTATAGCCTTGGATCGGCCTGTCTTTTCTCTGCTGGGCTTTCCATGGCCAGAAAATCGGTTACGGATTATTACTTTACCATCGGCACTGACAGAATATCAGGGGAGGATGAAGAAACTGAAGCAAAGCTTTCAGGATAGGCATAAAGAGGCTCAAGGCGCTACTTCGGTGCGTTATGTGAGATGCTAAGCTGTCCTTACTATCCCTGATACATTTTAATAAACATAAGGTAATGAGGTAATTTCTGAGTTTGTTTAAAAGAAAGACAGAAGATTAGCTCCGTGCCTGTAACGGAAAACCAGTTGTAACGTCTGTGTAAACTATGGGCAGTTATATTTTACATAGCCTTAGGATTTTGGTTTATTGCTCTTGGAAATACAGACATGTACACATGGAATGCTTTTTGTAGATTTCTAAGAAAAGCCTGGGGCAGATCTAGGGTTCGGTCGTACCCTCTAAAATTAAGGCGTAAGCCAGAAAAACATGGTGGAAAAATTAAAGTAACGTAAAACAATAAAAGCAGTAGAGAGCATGTCGCTCACAGCAGCAAAATGCATGAGCATTTTTTGGATCTGCATGATCTTAGTTAGTGATGCATCAGCGCGAAGACAAGCTTTGGGGCGCTTCCTGCCAGGGTTAGTTGCTTGTTTCTTCAGTTTATTTTTTATGTAGCACAAACGGTTGCATGGAAACGTAAAGCATTGTGCCAAAATCAACTGAATTTAACGTGGATTTACAAATATACATTCGAATGTGCAGTTATGACAGTCAGTAATAAAACGCCTTGTTGTTTGACTGTTGAGGGCTTCTCTACGGTCATATTGATTACGTCTTTGATTTTGCGACTAGTGTAGACGTTTAATGTTAGTCGTTTACTGTTTAATAAGCTACAACGATGTGATAAAGCGTGAACTTTGTCAGGTTTTTCTTATTTTTCGTTTTTACTCATGCTAATTTTCTACCAAAGAACTCGAACTTGAAAATCATTGATTATCAGTAGAAACGTCGTTCGTTTCGTTAGTTCGTATTGTTGAAGGTAAAGAAAAGTTCACGATGAAACTTCAGGTCAAAACTCTTTTAGAAATATCCTTATTACACCATAACTTAACTGGAATCAAAGTTCAGCACTAATCCGGGACTAGCTTATTTTCGCGCCAAGAACAACTGAGCCCCAAACATTAAACAATAGACCTTTTTAGCTTGTATGTTTTGTTTTCCCAATGTAGGTCATGTGATGTTACCCTAGAGAACTGTTTCTTTGAAATTTCGCCTTATTCATGTGCGTATGTAGTCGCATAATTTATAAAAAAAAAAGGCAAATCCTCTTGGGAAAATCACATGGTCTACATTGGTAAACAAAATTTACAAGCTAAAAAGTCTATTCTTCAACTTAACGAAAAATTGTTGTCTTCATTGCAGATGAACCCAGCAAGAAATTCAATGAAAAGCGCAGTCTTAAGCTACGTAAGTCATAACTTTATTTTTATTTTCCAAGTACTTGCTTCTTACCAAGTAATCAGCGGTCTATCTAAAAAAGAATATTTAACAAATAGTAGTAATCATGGATTAGTAAAGTGCGTTCGATCTCTAGCAAAATAATATTTTTTTTATTGTACTGATTGCCCAGAAATATTTAGGGAAAGTGGAACTTGTGGGTGCTGTCAGGCAGTGGCATAAGCCCGTTGCAAAGTGTGAAAACTGTGCTTTATTACGTGAAGTCCACAGTTTTATAATTAGTACTAATCGCTTTTCGATGGCCACTGTTTGACTGTTAGATTAATATATTTCTAGCCATGTAATTTCTAACTAGTACAAATCGCTTTTCGATATCCACTGTCTGTTTGTTAAATTAATATGTCTCTAGTTATGTAAATTTCGTTGTAACTATGTGTTTTGTTTGTGTCTGTCTGTTTTGTGTGTGAGCCTGATTTAAATTTGTATTATTGTGAGCCCCCTTGATAAGCCTAGGTGCTTTGGGGGCAAACAATGGTTAATATGTTTAAATTAACAAAAAAAAAAGTGTGAAAAGCAGATGAATTTGCAAATCACAACTCGGCATCGTTGCCGGGACTGAAGAATTGCTGAGTGTTGGCGAATTGCAGCGTCTGTTTCCTACAAAACACACCACTACACAGCTTTCTGATGTTCTGTTAAGTAGCTTTAGTCATATTTGCAAGTGATACTTCGAATAAATCAACACAACTTCACCTTCCTTTGGGAAAACAGCGAAGAAAACGGCCGAGCAACCTAGGCGCACAACTGGAAAGCACGTGGAAATACGCGAGGAATTTTTACCTCTTTG